>JBCAUI010139870.1:0-18123 GCA_038406195.1 Haplosyllis anthogorgicola
ATAGGAATATCGATATAAGCGGAACAATTAACATTGGGGTCAATGGAAGAAATTTGGCACGGAAAAAAATATCGATAAAGCGGGATATCGATAAAAGCGATATCGATATATCCGGGGAGGAGTGTAATTCCACAGCTTAAAGTGTAATCAAATATATCTATAGATATAATCCACACTTTAGTCAAGGTAATCGAAGTCGTCAGGAATCCCAAACTGTTTATCAATAGCACTCTCTTCGAAGCAGAATTTATTTTTTATCCAAGACTTTACGGAAAATACATTATCTGAAATCGAAAAGTAGAACATGTTTACAATGTATACGGAATAGTGAACGTAGCTAAACTAAATTACACGTTCACTAAAGCAGTGACATAGTAGAAACAAGCATAATGCATTCTGGTTACAAATATGAAGGAGTTTTCATCTCGACTTTTATGTTTTAACGTAACCTAATGACATCAGGTCAGTGTTGCCGCTACATTTTAAAAATGAGGGACATGTCCCTCATATCTCTATTTCCATTGCAACAAGGGTAATCGTAATGAACCATCTAAATTTGAAAATAAATTCAACACTGAAAATTTGAATACAAACTTGCTCAAAATCAAATATACAAATATCAATAGCTTCACAAAAGCCGGGAACTGTCAAACAATGTTGAACGTATAAATTTGGAGGTCACGTTTGACCCCTTCCTCCATATCAGGGTGTCAAGTAATAGGAATGGTCAGAAAATTAGGAAAATAGGAATTTCAGATCCCGAAAAATAGGAAAACAATAGGAATTTGACCCAAAAAATGGGAGGAAAATAGGAATAATTTTAATTATTTACTGTCACAATAGCAACCGCATAAGTTGTACCTGTCCATCTATTCGCTGCTTCTTTGGCCACAGTTGTTTCGTCCTTCATTTGTTGCATTACCTCTGGGTCGCACTCTCGGTATTTCTCCAGCTCGGCAGCTAATTCAGCTCGCTCCTCTTTGCACTTGCTTAAGTTGGTTAAAATCTGTGCCCTATTGTTCTAGAAAATATAGACATCGTTATCAAAAAGACTCGGCTTAAGCAACTTCGATAAACACAAATTCTGCACGAGTTACACAAAATGTACTTTGTGATCAGGTTATAAATCATCATTTGGCGATGTAAAATTCAAGATCTATCCATCCGAATAAAAAAATCGGCTTTCAAATTAAGTTTTAACTTAAAAACAGTAACAAAATGACCTTAATCCGATAATTGGGGTTTGAAACTTCTGTTGACCCTTTCTGAAAATTTATGTACAAAGAGTTCATGGGATAGATCTTACCGTTTCTTCCTTTCCAACCTTTGCTTTACTGACCATAGCTTCTGTCGTTTTTAATCTTTTAACACCAGTCTCGTATTGTGTCTTCAACTCCCCTAGTTTTCGTTTTCTCTATAATTAATCAAACTCAGAGATTCTACCAACTTCCGTCTGAATAAACGGAAAATGTGAAAATTTGCTGAAATATTAGCCAAAAGTCTTACAAATTGAATGACTTTATTTAAAAGTAAAACTGGAAATTACTATTTCTTGTGTTTAAAAAAAACCGTTAAAACCGGAAAAGTGCATCTCTGAAAATTAAAGGGTTAGCCAGGCTAACAGCTGACTGCAGTGCACATGTACTACACTGTAGGCACGTGTGTTGACTACAATGCTAATGTGCAGCCTGTGCTGAGAAAATGCACTTACATTTTGAGATGCTTTACTGGGGAATGCCCAAAAGTAAACACAAGTGCCAATTTTATCGGTATCCACCATACCATCGTCAACTAAGCTTGTCAAGATTTCCTGAAACCAAAGAATTATTATCAGTCCAGAAAGCTGTACCATTCATATACTAATTTTACTTGTTTGAGATTTTAGACTAAAAGTATACAGGCCTTACCAATAACATTTCTATTACATTACCTTGACAGACATTGACGTAATCCCCTTTTCTTTCTGACACAACTTTTCTAACTCTTTCAATTGAAAGAAATCTTTCTGAAACGGATATCAAAACAGATATATGTACAGTTATCCCCGGATATATCGATATTTTTGGTGCGGAAAAATAGCATCGATATAAGCGGGATATCGATATAAACGATATCGATATATCCGGGGAGGAGTGTACATAGAACAATTTCAAATCATACTGCTGATACAAAAGTTGTCTAAAATGAATAAAAATAGGTCCACATGAACCTGAGCTCATTTAGCATTGTCCGAATACCAAGACAAAATAGATCACAATATCACAATAAACATAAAGTGTTTAAGATCAAATCTCAACCATTTGATTTGTGAAAAACACAAATATGGCTGCCAAGCTATAAAACAGGTGGCATCAATATAATTTTTATCAGAAATAAAGAGTGTAAGTAGGTGCATAACACTGCCAAATGTGAAGTTTGTATCATTCACTGTGTGTTCAGGGGTAAGGTTCAAAGAAAAAAGCAAATACGGCTGCCAATTTGGGAATAAAGGTCACATAGCAATTGTTACTAGACTTTGACATGGTACATATGTGTAAGATATGAAGCCTCTGTAATCAATAGACTGCTCATGGTAAGTGTGCACAGACGACACTGGATGATGACAATGATGACAACCGACAACAATGACGACAGGCAATTAATGATTCTACAGGTTCTTTGGCAATTATGCCAAATGAACCAAAAATGTATCTCCATTTGAAAGCAAGATGTCAATGGCCCGTTGGTCACTTTAAAACAAATAAATTACTTTGAGACATTGCAAGGAACCATTTGAAACACCTGAGCTTGCAAAAGTGATTAAAAAATAGATAGAATGAGCCTAGCTTATTTGAAAAAATGTTCAATGGTTTAATTAAAGGTCACTTTAAACAAATGAAGCCACTTCAGTCACAAATGCAAATGGCTTTAATCTTTAAAATGGCTTCCTGAAAATTGAGCTGTTTCAACATTGCTCAAAGTGACCTATGAAACCATTGAAATTTTATTTTCAAGTTACGATGTATTCCTATTAATTTTAGACAACTTTGTATCTTAGATTGATTTGAAACTACAGTAAAGACAGAGTGAAGAACTTACAGCTGTCCCCGGTTATATCGATATATTTGGCGACATGAAATTGTAGTCCTGAAAGATTGCGTGTATGTCACATACATCGCCTTAGAGAGCCCACCATTATTCAGCTTGTACAGCAGGCTGTGGACACCCGGGCACCTGTCTAGTCCAGCTGATTTGACTGGTGAAACAAACCATCTTAGGGTCATTTCTGGGTCATGTGATTGCCCTCTCCCGGACCCTACTTTGGGTCCCCAGTCTACATGAAATTGTATCGATATAAGCGGAAAAATTATCTACATATTTTAATTTGACTGACTTCAAGAGATTGCACCGATATAAGCAAGATATCGATATAAGCGGGGACTACTGTACAGTAAAAACAGTGTTAAGAGAAAGCCCACTTTGCCAACAAAATTCTTTCGTTTGACACAATCTTTCATTTCACTGAATGCATTTTTATTGCTAAACTCCAGTCAAGAGACAGCTTTCGCTTCACTCAGGACTTTTCGTCAAGAGGTTTATTTTTGAAGCAGTCTTTATTCCAGATGAGGCATATGTATAGGCATAGACATTAGAGATGACCCTAAAACAAAAAGCAACTTTTGAAAAATATCTATGTGTCGAATTTCTTTCACGGCTTATATCGATTCCACTTATATTGATATCCCGTTTATATCAAAACAAAAGTTTACTCCCAAACATTGATTTTTTCGGCGACGACTGTACTTTGATGGATGACCATCCGTGGAAAGTAACCATGCATGGAAAACGAGTACATGTACCTGTACTAAATAGGAGTATCCGTGAAAAAAAGTGAAGTCCTCACAAACGGACTTTCCAGACCCACAGATGAAACCATCGAAATAGCTATGTTTAGTACTAGGGTGTCAATAAGCAATAAAATCCACAACCTTTCCGTACGAGTTAGAAAAGAAACCCTACGTGATGGGTCATCTTACCAAGGGGTTACTGGGTTACCGTTACCAAAATGACAGATTTGACCCCCCTAACTCCAAATTGTTAACACTTTAATATGAGTATTCTATGTTTGCGTCCAGTTTAAGAATCATCTTATCCTCTCCATCTTTAAATCGATTCTCTTCAACCTTTTTACGAATTGTTAAAGGAAAATATCCTTTTTAATAAAGTGTTTGTATCTTACGTTTATTTGTTCAAATTTAATAACACACAAAAAATAAAACTGGAATGAATTAAGGCGTAACACAGAAAGAAATTTATATCTAAGTCTAAGTGTATTTCTTGTACGCGATCAAGTTGCCACATTCTTAACGAGAAAAGTGTGAAAAATCTCCATATGTACAAGTTTTCACAAGATCAGATTGCAGTTGATCAGTTTAAACAAAATTCCAGACAAATGAAAAAATACAATGCATAGCACCAGATGGCAAAAATTAATTCCTGTTCTGTTTACTTATAGAACTGTTCTTGTTCGCTGTCGTTTTTCTTTCACATTTCGAGTTTCTTGCACATATATGACAGTACTATATGTGACATTCCGGACACATCACTTTTTTCACCTGCATGGTGTTTATGGGCAAGTACATTTCTCTATCTATACCTTTTGTTAACATTACAAGAGCATAACTTTATAAAAACCATTATCTTACAAGCTATTTGCACAAGCCTTAAATTTCACAACGGTCGTTTTACTTATAAATTAATACATGTATTCTATTCTCAGCTAGAACTTGCAGCTTTATTTTGCGCACTGGTAGAAGTGTGTTACTTGTTACAGATAAAACATAATGGTGTGAAACAAACATTTCAAAGCACACTCTGAAATGATACAGACATACATGAACATGAACAATCTGATTGAAGAGTTATTTGTGACAAAATACACAAAGCATAGGAATAAGTAATGTTTTCTTCATCATATTTACTCCAACTAGACTGCACAAAAATTAGTGTTTTCATGAAATAAATAAGTTGAACATTAGTCTTCTTATTGGGTCCTATTCACGTCGTATCAAAATGAACGTTGATTCGGAGAATGCAGCCTAATTGGAGAAAATATCTATCACGCTGGTTTAAGATATATTGACTAAACAGTGCCACTGTGGGATTTCTTCAACCAAAATGTCCTTAACGTAACAGCTGGATGATTGTGACTTACGTCAGTGGTTCAAGTACACTCACAATTCTGATTTGGTAAGATTCACTTTAATCGTTGAAAAATTCACACTATCTCATCCGGCATAAAGTATACCGCTCGGCATATTTTATGACGTTTCTAAGTTACATTTAAACATTTTTTCATCAATTCAATCTCGAATGAAAGTGGAATTACTACTGCAAACACCGTATCTGAAAAATCTGAGTGCCTATTCAATCATCGCAAAAATTGTACAAAAGTCGAAATCTGTAGGGACTGCTAAATATGTTGAAACTTTACCGAATTGTCGACTGTTTTCTTTGCAATTACGTGTATTCCCCTTTATCACAAAATCACTCTCTTCCGCAATTGGCGCTAGAATGTTGGGGTTATATATATAAATTTTTGTTTAAGTTTGCTCGTTTGTTATATTAAATACGGTAAATGCACCATAGATAATAACGTATCAAACTTGTATAGGAACCTTGGCAATGTGTCTACAAAGCATGTGTTTACCAAGCATGTGTATTTACCTAGAAATCATGGGGTAAAAATAAAACACGACTTAAATTTACCCCTTTGTAACAACTGTTGATGATATAAGCCAAGTTTCTCTTCATAGTCAGTACATCTTAACAAATACATCAATTTGAAACTAAAATTTTCAATTAGATCCTTGGTTATCTGAACGTCTATAAATGTCTCTTTTAATTTTTTAATCGAATTAATTTAGTTACAGGTTTTCTACCTACATAATCCGAATCAAGCGTCAGAGGTCGTATTGAGCATGTACTTTCATGAGGGGAAACTTGGCACTTAATATGCCTTTCTTATATCCCATAAATTTAACAGTCACTAGGTCGTTTCAAACTGTGTTTTTTCGCATGTTCTTCTGCATTTCTCATGAACTTTTTCTTGTCTTTAGTGTATTCCTCCGCCAGATCAGCACGTAGTGGATGCTCTGGCTCAGGGTCGTGTACTAGAGCTACGAGTGAGTTTATTACTGAAAAATGAAACGAAAAATAAATGACAACTAAGAAATTACTGATCTTCTTGTTGCAAATCAGTAGTATTTCCACATACTTTTAGGGGACACTAGGCTTCGGTGTAAATGCTGATTACAAGTTCGCTGGACAATGCTTAGCTATCGTTGTTTTTCTTCTGGATAGCATACACTATAACCTAGTGGCTGGTTGTACTAAAACCTAGTGTGTTTACCCTAAGTCCGTGCTCACGGTCAGCAAATTAACTTTCTAATTAGATCTAGTAAGTAGATGGCTTCAGATTTATGAATTTTTCCAGGTCAAGCTACTATAATGCGACACTGCCTAATTTGAATAATCAAATAAAACAGCCTTTCGATTTATGTATCACTGCATAAAAACGTTGAAAGAAAACTGTACAGTAATTAATACTGACCCTGATCAGTTTTTGTGGCTGGTTTCCAATTTTCTGCACTGATAATTGGTAAACAAACCTGAAGTTCAAAAACGGCGTATCATGAAAATTGGTAAACAAACCTGAAGTTCAAAAACGGCGTATCATGAAGACATTGACTATCATCAAGCATTTATGTTGTTTCGTAACGACGGTTAGCAACTAACTCTAAAAATCAATACGGCACTAAAACTCATTCTATCGTTCCAGCTCACATCAACAGACATAATTTTTCTGCCGATTTCGCATCAGTCGACTAAAACGTGTGTTTATACAAGGTGGAAAGTTTATGCACGAAGCATTCAAGCGCCAAGTGTCTGATTTATTCGTTAGTTTGCAGTTATTTGCAACCCTAAAATAAATGACCTCTTCAGTTTCATTCGGTCTTTATTTTTCTTCACTGTCTCCGATTATATGAACTTTGCTTTACAATAGGAGAAACTGTAAGGCATACGGTGAACATGTTGATACTCATGCGAAAACATGAAGAATGAAGACCTGCTCAGACTCAAAACTTGTATCTAAGTATAACGAAGTTATTTCTTACCTGTCCTTTCTCGTCAATATTTGGATGGTATATTGAAGTTACAAATGTGACCTTAGGAGGCTTAAAGGGGTATTCAGCTGGAAAGTTGATTTCTATTTTGAATGCTCCCTTGTTGTAAGGTGCTTCTTCCTGAAATCGTATAAGTGGTACAGATGAGGATTTTTTTTCTGAATTAGTGGTTTGGAACATGTTTCACTTGTACATCAAATACTACAAAGATATCGAAACTGAGCGACTGAAAATAATACGTGACGAATTCACTTTTTTCACTGTGTACAGGACATTGAAGTACGTTAACGCCAAATTCTAAAGATTTCTTTCTTTTTTATTGCCGTCATTTAAAACAGGAACTATATTTTCGTCCTTTGGTTTTGGTTGCAAATTTAGAGCCGAGATATAGAATAACCGGAGGCTTGCTTAAAAATGTTTAATGATGCGAAAGCTGAATTTATTTATAATATTTATTTATATTATTTATTTGTGATTTTACATAGTTTTCAAACGATAAATAATGAGTAAAACAAAAAACTCGGCTTTTTTCTTATTGCTTCAAGTTACTCACTGGAACAATAAGACCCTTCCATGCTAATATGTTGGATTCGTCTACTTCGATATTTCTAAAGCATGTCAAACTTTTGTTTTTTCTTAGGTCCTCTAATTCCTAAAATAAAACAAGAAAAGCACGTTACTCTCGTATAGCATTTGGAACGTCTGTCGTCGGATTAAGAACTAGCCAGATCGTTTCATTGCAGACATACAATTACCGTATTTATTCGAATAAAATTTTTAAGGGGTGCCTCTTTTCAAAATAAATAAATAAAATTGAAGGACCGCCGTTTAATTTTGCAATTATTTTGAATTTCATAAAAAACCCCCGATAATTTCGCAAGATGAATGTACATGTAACCGACTTGTAAGTTACATTTTGCTGACGAAACAGATTGATTATTTAACTCCTTTGAATATTGTTGGTTTAGATTTTTGTTTGGGCACATTGTTTTAATAGCAGACCAATAGTAAAGTATGCATTGGGCCCAAACATATTCAGTGTCATAATATAAATCAACAGTGGAAATCTATAGCTAAGGATTTACACTTTTTGCATGCATTTTTTGCCTTTGGAAGGTAACAAATAAAAATAGGTCCAGATGAACCTGAGCTCATCTGGCATTATCATAAACTAGGACAATATAAGGCAAAATATTGTACTGATGCAAATATGCAAGTGTCAAATGTGAAATATGTGATCTATGAAAAAAACTAATTTGTCTGCCAAATTAGAAATACTGTATATGATCAAAATTAAACGCATGCCCTAATTAACACGCACCCCCTTTTTCAGCTTATCTGGAGACTTTTAGTAACACCCTTTTTCCCCCCTCACAGCCGAGCTTCTACTGAAATGTTCACGAGTAAAGGGGTTTGGGAAATATTTGTTCCACATTCATTACATATTCTATGCAATATGTAATGATATTGGAAGGTAGATTTTGAAAATATGACAACAAAGTGAGTGTTAGTGTAAACAGGCAGCACATGAGAAGCTAAAAAAATTCGTTAGTGATGGTGCTTAAATAAAGCACACCCACAAAATTTGATCGTTTGCACATGCGCTTTATGATCATATACGGTATATGTGGCATCAGTATGATTTTTTACAGGAAATAAGGAGGAAACTTGATGTATGTGACAGCCAAATATGAAGTCTGTATCTTTAACTGTGTGTCTGGAGGGAGGGTCAAAGAAAACAACAAATATGGCTGCCAATTTGAGAATAAAGGTCGAAGCAACATAATTTTTACTAGGCTTTGAGATTGGATACAGGTGCATATGTGTGTAAGATATTAAGTATCTATGATTAATAGTGTGCTCATGGTAGCTGTACACAGACGACAACGCAGGGTAACAATGACAGCAACGAACAAATCATGATTTTTAGTAATTATGCCAAATGAGCCAAAAACACCTTTTTGAGCGTGTCTCTTTAGCTACCCAGGCGGATCTTACACAAGCATGAGTCATTTCTTTTGCTCATTACCCTCACTAACAACATTCCTCCTCTATTTTTTCTATTTTTCCATTTTTAACCTGTGGAGCTTTTTTATTCCGACAATTCATTGAGAGGCGTTTTCACAAAATAAGCCCTCCCATGAGGATTAAGGTGATAACAATAATCCAATTGTATCTGACAATAAAATTTACGATATGCTTTTAAATTATTGTCAAGTTATTGTAACATTTTTAGCGTAAAATACATGACGAGGCGTTTTTATCGACTGAATATTTCGTTGTTGAAACCCAGGACACCATCATTCAAAACACCGATTTATCTTCCGGCACATAATTTAACCAGAAGTACTGACCCATGGGATTCCTACTTTTCTGAAATAATTACCCACATAAATTGTATTAATTTGGGCACATTTTTGGATGTAAATATGAGTTAAAATGGCAAAGAAATTGTAATTATGTCGCAAACCTTTGCAAGCCTTCTGGTCGCCGCCATATTTCTTTGGTACCACGTGATCAGTAGTTTCACAGCGCCACCTGCTGTTTTCTATCGGAACCAAAGGATCAAACAGCGACTATCGTCGTATCCTGGGCTTCAAAACAAAACATAAAAAACCCTAAAAACTCATAAGTTCCGACACGTATAAAATAGATACCAAAAGAACATTGCAATTCATAAGCATAACTTTATTTCAAGGTAGAAAAATACATTTCCATACTCCTCTTTCACTATAACCAACAGTTATCACTGTACCCTGAACAAAACTTAACGTCTGCCTTGTTGTAAGGTTCATATTGAATTTCCTATCCTTGCTAAATAGATCTGCAGTGTTTTAAAGTGTCAAATGCAATTTTAAGATCTGCTTGCTGCTGAAATATCCCATCAACAACCAACGTTAACAAACTTGTCGACAAATATCAGGATTTCCATTAAAATAAGTTAAACATACATGTCGAAAACAGGTATCACCTAGAAGTTCAGGTGTACAAATCATGTCGAAAACAGGTATTACCTAGAAGTTCAGGTGTACAAATCATTTCAATCCAAGTACAAAATAGCACCAAATGTTTTATTTCTATATATATCTTAACATCTACAATCTTAACTTTATAAGGGAAGCATAAGATCTTCTTTGAAGTTTGTGTAGAATATACATACAAATATACATTTAATGTACATCAGTGATCTGTGTATAAATCGCTAGGTACTAGCTACTAGTAACTTCAAGGCATAAACTTTTAAGTTTTCTTTAACATGTAAACGGATACATCTATCCATGAATAAACATTATCTTTTTGAAACTTTGATACAAATCGAAGTATCTGGGGGAAAAAAAAGACTTTTATTACAGCGTGTTTTCATAACCATAATTGACGTTGGTCTGGCATTGATGTGATAAGTTAAACTCCAAAAGTAAACGTCAACAAGTTTGTGTTTACATTAGTGGCACAAACATCTATGGTTCTGACAACATGCTGTTATTACACCCCAAATTCATTTAGGGATGATTCACATAAAAGCACTTCGTAAGGTTTATAGCAACATATGAACGATCTTTTTATGTGTTACTGGTAACGTGATTGTTCTAAATTGTCTCCCTACCTTCTACAGATGGTTCACATGATTGCACTTAAGTCGAACACAAGTTGGTTTAAGTCACAAATACTCTATAAGGCACTACAAATTGGCATAAAATTAAATACATGTACAGGGAAATCTCTGTGGCACCGTCGATTAGAGCTCTGCTACAATTCCTCAAAGAATGCAACTCGAGCTTTCGTTGTTCCCGATTTGATCTGAAATAAGGAATCCTTCATAATAACATTTATGGAAACTTGTAATCCAACTATATAAATGACACGTTTTTGCAAAGGCAAATAGTTACAATAGTATGAATGAGTTGATTATTTACTTTTCTGAAATAAAAAGTAGAAAAAAAATGAATAACTACTTACCTTTTGCAACGTAACAAACTTGTTATCTCCTGCCTCTGACTTCTCTTCATGTAATCTATCCATATGTGTCTGCTTTTCTTCAACTTTCAGGACTTCAATCTCCGACTTTAGGTCTTTCAGTTGTTGATGCAAGTTCTTACTTTTCTCCATGTATTCAACCCTAAATGAAGTATTTTGTACACATTTGTTAAATGTATAAAAACAGCTTTAACATAAATAAATCAAGTTAAAGTATTCAGCATGACATGAACAATACACATAAGTACACATATTCAACTTAACACAATCGGCCTTAAGAACATCCTTAAAATCACAGTACAACTACTTACCTTTCCTTCTCAATCTCCAACGATAATTGTAATTGATCCATATCTGTATTTATAAGATCCACGCTTCCCTCTGGATCATGAAGTTCGTGGTCTGTTTCCAGATCTAATTCCACTGGGAGGTCGTAGTCAGTTTGGACGGACTGTACAGCTTGTACTGTGCGCATGTCTGAATCATAGCCTATGTACGGCGGTGGGGATTGTTCATACAAACCCTATCAATACACATTAAAATATTTTTTATATTAAACAACTACACTTGTACACTGTATTATACTAATCACCAACATTATTTTCAAATAATCTGTTGTTATTTATGGCGACACGACCATTTTTTCCCATTTAAATTATATTTTGTGGCTTGTGATGCTTCGCTGATAGTTAAATTAATTAAAGCAAGTTAGTGGCCACTTATTTCATTATGACTTCTATAACCGTATCAAATTACTACAGTTGCTCTTTATTACTTACATTTACACTAAATGAAGACCTAGAAATTTCCATAAGTTTGTCTTTGGCATTTTTCTCAGAGACCTTTGCTTTTACCAATTCGTCTCTTAGTATTTCTGATTCTCTAGCTCTGTGAAGCAAAAATCAGCGAAGATTAGTAGAAATCAAGGATTAACCATAAAAGGGTACAGATACATGTATTTTCGGTTCAGCAGTGCAGTCAGCCCTTTTTAAAGTTCTACAAATATTTTTTGTTGCAATTATACATTGTAAAATCTCTTTTGACTGGTCCCAGTTAGTTTACATTATTCTGTAGGTGTTTTGCATACCTCTTCTCACAGTTCTCAACAATTCTTGCCGCTATTATCTCGGCTTCTTGAGCCCTTCTTTCCATCATTAATTTCTCCTCTTCTGACTGAAATATTAATTTTCGTCAATTAAATTTAAACTTTGGAGTCCATGATTTAAGAAAATTATACTGATGGGGAAACCGTGAGCTAATGTTGAGCCACTATTGTTAGTGAAGAACTTGCATTTCTTTATCAGATATATAAATTCACATTTATGCATACAGTAGCACTTAGAATTTGTTACATATCGTGACAACCAAGTACCTTCATAGCAGCCAATTTGAACCTTTGTAGCTCTGCATCTGCTTCCGCTGATTTCTGTCGCAATAACATGGCCTCCTCTTCTGTCATTCTTGCCTTCTCAGCCAACAGCTCTGCAGTTTCTTCTGAACGGGCCTGAAAATATTCCAAGTCATTAAAACTGCTCCCAAAATCTGTCATATTTACCGGATGTTTTGCTGAGAATATGAATACCGTATTTACCGAATTGGAGAACCCTCTCTGATTGAGAGGGGCACCCCCTCAATTTTGAGACAAAATGAATTGAGCGATTTCTGGTTTAATGCCTATTTATGGTAATTCTTCAGCAATTTCTTGTAAAGAGAACTTTTTTGTCATTAAAGAACAACATTTAAGGTGATCAATCTCTCAATACATGTAAAATTTCTGCATGACCTTTATGTTGAGCCACAATTAAATTTAACTTTTTCTAATGTTTTGAAGGAGACACCCCATAAAAATTTGGTCTTGGCAGTGGGTGCCTCAATTCGGGTAGATACGGTAAATTAATTTCAACCATAATATTTAAGAAATTACCAGTTTGAATAAGGAATGAGCAACATAGAAAATGTACAAACTCACCAATGCTTCTTGTGCTGCTCTTACTTCTTCCTTCATCTGCAACAATGATCTTTCCATCTCCTTCTTTTCCTGTAAAGCTTCTTCACGCATTTGCTTCTCTCGTAATAAACGTTCTCTTTCAGCCTACAGTTAGCATTCCATTTTCAATATTTACTTAAATCTTATCAAGTTTATTCAATAAGTGAAATTTGATTAAACCTATAAATGTGCTACAAAAACCTATCAAAATTCTATTCATTCAACAGTGTCATGCACAGACTCAGGAAGTAATACACCATATTCTTGGAATACGTGCTACGTTGGGATTTTTAAAATTTCGTTTGATTTACCTCTTTTCTAAGCCGTTCCTCCCGTGCTTGGATCTTCATTTGCTGTATTTCCATTGTGTCTGGTTTTCTCCGTCTCATAAACAGATCGTGATTACCTTCACAAAGTTCTAATATCTGCATGAATGATAATTACACATCATTTTAACAGGAATGGTTCAAACATGTAATTTCAAAATCTGTTTTGCTTGAAACGTTGAACAGCTTCCAATTCAAGTATTGAAAGACATAACATAAAATGCATCTGCGTAAGTTTCTAAATCTCAATTTGCTAATATAAATACAACTTACCAACTTGTTAATTCGCAGCTTTGGTGCAAAGAATATAAAATCTGGTGCTTTCTTATCTACTGGCTTTATAGTGAACTGAAATAGAAACATCCTTTTTGGTTCAGTTACTCAATTCAGACTGTAACTATTAAAAGGTACAAACAACACATTTTAAGAGTATGGACGACTTCATTTACGAAAAACGATTACATGTATTCTCGTTGTGTTTCTCACCTTTTTATCTTTAAAAGAGACGTTTTTAATCTCACTCCATGGAAACGTGACCTTTGGTGCCAGTCTGTTGTCAAGTTCATAAATGTTGAGTCCCCGTGCATCCACCCCTAACCACAACTCTGTATTCCTTTTATTCTGATATTAAAATTGAATACACAATATTCTTTATGAAATTTGAGTACGTGCATTATCACAAATGAAATGTAAGTTACTGTCAAACACAATTAATCTCACACAGACGGAAGTAAGGGGTGTTTTTTTCAAAGCACTTACTCTTATCTGGAAATAGTTAATTCCGTACATATCGAGATCCTGGACGATCTTCAGATATTCCATTTGTGCCTCTTCCCGCCCCATACCTTTGTGGTCATTATACCTGTAATAACGACGCAATTATAACATAGAGGACTGTGTTCAAATCATCAGAGGTGATTTAAAAAGTTTATTTGCAATATGTGAATGCACCAAACTATTGGACATTATTCCATATTATATGTATGAAGGAATATTTACCAGATTTTGATTCTCTCAGCCCACATCTCCTGTGTCATCTGGTACTGATCTATTACTCTCTGTGGTAATGTATCATCTGTGCTCAACATACTTGGCTGCCACGTCTCTTCGTCATAGTCTCCATACTGTAAAATAAATGTACACGTGAAATTAGTACACAAATCCTCATGGTGATTACTAATTCACGCGATTTGGTGATAAGGTATGTGCAAACTGAATTATTTTATCCTTCTCACAACAGTGTCAAGGCTCATCAAAACATAATTGTAACCGGTTACCTACCTTTGCTTGCAGTGCATAAGAAGCCAGTAAAACCGCTGCTTCGGGAGGACAGTAGATGTCCATATTGAGAATGGACTGCTTTACTTGAAGGAAGAACAAATGTTGTGTTATATCCTGGATTAACTCCTCGGAGACGTCTTCTGGGAAGAATTTGGCTAAAAACATCAGAGAAATCGGAGAGTCCTTAGGCACGTCTTGATCCAGGACCTGGTAAAAAGATTCGAATTTAAATTAACTAAGAAAACATATAAAGTGTACATAGTCAATTAGTTTTCGACAGCTTAAGTCAATTAGTTTTCAACAGCTTAAATCACTTACAGGAGTAGCAGTTGTAAAACCTCACCTTTTTCTCCATTTTCAACCAGGCTATGTATCCTTTGGAGTCGACATATTGCAGACCGAAGTACCAGGTTTCCCTCAAGCCCAGCGTTCGACAAACTAAGTCAAAGAGGTCTTTCCCGGTGCTCTTAACCTGAAATGATTATAACGCAGTCTTGTAGTTTGGTAATAATACGCAATCTTTGGTTTTGGGGTTCGGTTATTACCACAGTTTCATTTTGTTGTTGCAAACTTTACATTTGAGTTAATTGCGTTTTCAGATTTCGATGTTACGTGTGCTGGTGTTTTCCCACAGATTTCGATGTTGCGTGTGCTGGTGTTTTCCCATTTACTAGATATATGAAATCAGAAACTGTCGTCCGGAAACTCAATTCGGAACGTTACCTCTATTTTGAACTCAAGTTCAGCATCCATCGTCGTGATTTTCACCGGCAAAACCTTCGACTTCATGCCACCTTGACTCTTCTTCAACGAACCGAAAGGCATGTTTGCATTTAGATCTAAATTCCGTTCTCTCAAAAATGGATAAACCTAGACATTTCAAGATTTTCTTTTTATGACAGTGTCATCACCATAGTATATACCATACCCTGCGTGATACTCCTCTATAATCCCGTTTACATTTTCCTTTGATCTGTAACGTAAAGTCCTTGTCAGATTGGAGAATGAGAGATTTATTTAAAGTTTTTTGCAAAGTTTCTGATGTTCACAAAACAATTTAGAAGTTCACAAACTATCTCGTTACTTCTCCATCTCTACACCATACAGGATATTTTTGTTAACAAATGTATTTAGATAATCACAGACTGAATAAAACTTCACACAACATTAATCTGACGCAAAAATAATGACAAAACCGCTAAAAAATGTGAAGATTTTCTCCTTTGTTTTTGAACATGGCGGCGCCCTACAGCCTGGGGTATTTTCCATCATAACAACTGGTTGAGACATGTGCTCGAAGGTGTTAGGCGAGCAGTGGTGGATTGGGGGGGGGCGCAACAAAAGGAGGAAAGCTTCAAAGATGGAAATAAACAACACGTTTTCAAGGGACCTAAATAACACAACATCTAAAATTTAACCAGTTCCAAGATATTGATGCGTTAAGCAAAATACAGACTTTCGCATGGAAAATGGTATATAATTGATATAATATTTTTTGCATCTAAACGTCACAGGATGGTAGAGTTCCCCCCCCCCCGCAGTGTGTAGACACTGTTCAGGGGAAACGCTGTATACCCTACACTATTCAAGGTAGGTTTGATTTAAACATACATACCTAAGCCCCAGCAACCTGCACAAATACAAATAGTCCGAGGTTGATTTTCAGTGCAACTCAATTTTTAAATTTTTAATTCCAACTTTTGTGCAAAATTTGGGGACCCAGTGTGTAGATGCCCCATACCAAAGAGTAGACACTCCAGACCCAGTGTGTAGACAGCGCAAAAATTAAAATAGAAATATTTTATTTTACACATATATGTGTTTTTATTTACAAATAATGTCATTTTTACATTAAATTCAAAGTAATTCCCACACTTTAAAACCCAGATTTGGTTTAATTCTCATGCTTTAATGTTGTGGGCTGAATGTGGCATTTTTTTACTAAAAATTACAAACATGTCAACATGTGCTACTAAATTGGCTGTAGCTTAGTGGCTATTGGTCACAGCACCTTGAAAGAGGTACCAAAATGACCATGTCAAGCAGACACTTCTAATGGTGGTAATTCCATGTTGCTATGACATCTGGTTCAAAAGATATGGTCAAAAATATGGCACTGTGTCTACTAACTGGTAGAGGCTTGAAATTCACTTCCAGTTACTAGATGGCTTGGCATATGTACATTTTGACCCACAGGCATAATTCAGTCTTAAAATGGAGTGAAGCATGTAGTTCTTAAGCTGTTATAGTTGTAAAAACCAAAAATTGGACTAATTCTTGATTTTAGGACAGTTGAGAAGTTGGTATCTTTATTTTGTATGTACTGAAAGCCTCTATTTTGGGCAAAAATGGTTAATTTTTAAAAAAATTTTTAATGTACTCACACAGCTTGGAAATTTCAGTAATCACTGCTAAAGGAAAGAGAAAGGTCCCTACTTCCTTCATGTAATGTTTATACTCATGTGATAATAATTTTTACATGGTTTTAATGCTCGAGAATGATAAATCTGTCTAGTTACTGGTGCCGTCTATTAACTGCATGGGGGAGGGGGGGGGTGCCCTCATATATACCTTTTTTCACCGTGTGGCGTGTTTACACCGCTTTTGCAATGCATTTTATTTTCTTTAAAAATTTTGCCTCAATGTAAAAAAACACCGCGCCTGATACCGTTTCAACAATCAAAGAAAAATTATAAGTTTTCTATATCAATTGGGAAACAATGGAGGTCCTTGTTCGCGTCAATAAAAATTCATGCGGAGCTAGATCTAGTGTAATTCATTCCGTAAACTAAAACTCCAAACTCAATGTTTGCGTTATCTTAAAGGTAACCGAAACCTGAAAACATTTCTTGTTCGGCTATTTATTGCTACGTTTACGTTTATTTTTAGTTTTATCCTTTAACCTTTTGTCAATCTAGTGTTTTAGAACCAATTATTTTTGGATGATCAGTATTATAACTAGAAAAGCAATGCGATCAGATCTTTTTCGCCAATGAATGAAAGTCAAACTTTTGACAAGCTGTCTCGTGGTAGACTACTCATGTAGAAATGAAGATCTACGTAGTTATTCTCTTAAAAGCTTCGGTATGCTTGTTATTATTAACTATATCCCATCGTCCAATCCAAGGGCCAGTAACAGTCAAGTCAAACTGATCTGACTTCTCATTCTGAAATTAATAGAATTACAATAAACTATTTTCAGGGGCGGATCCAGGATTTGGTCAAGAGGGGGGCCCAACTTACAAGTCAAGTGCCGATGTTTGCCGATGGAGCAAAGCAAAGTCGCACAAGCACAGGAAGCAAGTAAGAGTGTGGGGCCCCAGAAGCCCTTGGGGTTTTCATTAACAAATATGCATTCTCCTGTATTTCTGAGAAGGACCTTTTTATG
>JBCAUI010139981.1:0-33290 GCA_038406195.1 Haplosyllis anthogorgicola
CACAATCTGAGGTGCATCACAAACCTGTCTCGTTTTAAATCTCACCTATTATTCATTTATTGATCATTCATCTGGCAGCCAAATATAAATACAACTACAGGCAACAGGTTTACATGTCGACGTTTTTTCATCGCACGTAAACATGAGATAGATAACCAAGATATTTTATGTTACGCTGGACAGAAGCATCTGTTTACTATGTAAATTTTTTTTTTGTTTACATGCACTTTCCAATAGCTGCTTCCCAACCATTTTCTGTACAAGTAGGTGTGCTGTAAATTTACAGGTTGACATTTCAAGTTTATCTTCAAGGCCATCTTTAAGAAACTGACAATATTTCAAGTTTTGTGAAAATTAAAAGAAGTTTCATCAATTAAGCAAATATTAAACACTTTTAACATCTGATAAAACGATGTTTTCTCATTTAGTGGCAATGCAAGCATAACGCAAGCAGCTGTATCCTTGTGTTTGAGCACTTGATTTCCGAAATTGATTGTTCTTCAATACTTTTTACCAGTAAGTAAATCTCATGCCAAAAGTCCACCGAGGTGCTAATGCCAGAAACCTTAGTGTCACCGGCACAGACTGGTGATAAAAATATCACTACTAACGTGATTTTAATCGGACGGCTGTGATTAAGCATCCTCTAATTTAAGTGATACATCCTGCTGGCCGACTGTATTCCAATAAATACAAAACAAGAAAGCTGCTTTCTTACACAATAAAATGCACGCATAAAATAAAACCCCCTTTGAAAGAAATCCTCCTGTTATCTAACGTCTAACACGAAATTATTTTTGTTGTTTAGTAAAATTTGGTTCTCATTTCAGGTGTTGTGGCCGGCGCCATGGCCAGAAAGTATGGCTTCAGATTTGTCATGATGTTGGGTGCCTTTATAGCTGCTATGGGGTTTATTTTAAGTTACTGGGTTAGGAACATCACTTTACTGTTTTTTACAATGGGACTTATGGTTGGTAAGTCATGCACATCATGTTTCTACATATTCCACAAAAATGTAATAAATTTATACATGATTTGGATACAAAATGACTAATTTCTCTGAGACCTGAACCCCATTTTAGTTTAAATGTGTTTCATTAACTTTAGGTATTGGAGACACAATGATCATGTTGGCATCTTTGGTGTCGATCCAGTTTTATTTTGACAAAAGAAGGCCCCTTGCAAATGGCATTGCCTTGTCGGGGGTTGGCTTTGGCATGATGGTATTGCCTCCATTCTACCGATTTCTGCTGGACAGGTATGAAATTTTAATGATTGATAAATATATACACAGCAAAATAGATAATTTATCAAAATTAATGTAATCAGTGTCCACTTTCGGGGCTTATAATTTTCTTGACATGCACGCTCATTATATGTTCCGCCTCGGTATAAATTAATTATCATCAATTCACTGCCGAACTGTTATTCATTTCTAAAAGAGAAGGTTTCTTTTCTTTTTTGTTGCTCTAAGCAAAACAGTCAGTTATTACGTTTCATTTTAGATACGATTGGCAAGGAACCTCTCTTATATTCGGAGGAGTACTCTTAAACGGAGTTGTTTTAGGATCTTTATTGAGGCCTCATACAGTTCAACTAGAGAAAAGAATAGAACAATTTGAGGATGAAAAAACTAGGCAATATCTTACACTCGTGGACTATCTCTGCATGAAATTAAAGAATGTCTTCGATGTTACCATCTGTTCTAATCCACAGTTCATTTTATATGTAATTGGATTCTTCCTCTTACAATCAGGACATATAACACCGCCTGCATATTTACCAGATAGAGCTTTGGATTTAGGTTTTACTAAATATGAAGCTGCTACGTTAGTGAGTGCAATGGGAGTTACCAACACTTTGTGCAGAGCCCTGGGTGGCATCCTAGGGGACGGAACTCCTGTAAGACGTCAGATCCTCTTTGCGTCATGCCTGCTTATTGCTGGACTGTGTACACTCGTGTCGGTGGCACTAACCACTTTCTGGCAATTAATCATTTATTCCGCCCTTTTTGGACTCTTTAAAGGTAACATCGATGACCTATATTTATTCTTAATGATAAAATTCACAAAGAGAGAAAATTTAAATAGAAAAATGTAAATATATATGGAAATATTGTTGTTGGTTGTAGTACTTTATTATTTAAATTAATATCAACTTACCTGAAGACAAGAGGAAAATCCTGTTAATGAAACAATGAAGTTTCACGTTGTGCTTTTGTTCGCATCAAAAGCACAGCATAAATCATTTTGTTCCGATAGGTTCTTACATTGATCCAACCTTCCCGAACTGACAGTACAATCCATTCCAATATACGAGGACGGGTAAATTAGTAAACGCGATTTTATGACTAAATTCTGTGATGGTATTCAAAACCGCAACAGAAAAGTATTGGACTTTTCTGCCGCCACATTGTCCTGGCAAAGTCTGACGAGCAATGTAATCTAGGGTATTGTTCATGTCCACCTTTTTTAAAGAAGGAGAATTTTCTCCAAAGAAATTGCAATCCCTTGTATATATTTAAACTGAAAGATGAAAGAAACTGGGAGATGAACATCTATAATTGTGAAATGTCAATATGTTGACACGAGTTGAGCCGAGAGCATGGAAACAATGTGTATTGTAATTAGTCACAACACTTTGACAATAGAGGTATTAGATTCACAATAGGTCTGGATGCCATAAGGGGGAGGGGGAGGGGGGTGGGGAACGTTGCGTGCACTGCCAAAATCCGTCGATGGCACAACATGTTGTAGAACTATTTACTATGTTTACCCTTTAACAATTCCAGATTATGAAATTACTGCCAAAAGTTTAGCAAACTGCAACAATTGAAATGAATGAGCTCAGCATGAAATTCAACTGTTGCGGGCGCTAAACTTTTACAGTAATTTTATGATCTGCATGCTGTCAATTTAGTCCGTAATGGTTCCACTGTTGAATTAAGGAAATATATTTGTGCTCGTATTTCAGGTACTTATCACGCCCAGTATCCGGGCGTTTTAATGGATATAGTCGGATTAACCAACAATGAATGGGCAATGGGTATAGCAGTTAGCCTTACCGGAATTGCTACATTTGTGGCCATCCCATTGGCAGGTGAGTGGTATTTACTCTCATGTCTTTGTATGTTTTTCATATGTATATTCTGTGAAATAGCCAAAATGACATATCTTACTACAGTAAAGACCGTTTGAAAGGAAAGCCTGTGAAGCGAAAGTTTGTCTCTTACGAAAGGAATTCTCTGCAACCTGTTGTATTAAAATGCATTATATTTGGTCTGTCTCAAGAGAAAGATTCTCTCGAGCGAAACAATTTCCTTGCAATTTCAACCTTTCTCTTCACGCAGACTTTACTGTAATAATGTGGCACGGCTTATACTCAATAAGATGGAAATTTGTAAATAAAGCTAAGCTTACCTTAAATGCTTGTATGTACAGTTTTTGATCTATCAATTTCTTTATTATGTCGGTTTGGTTTTTAAAGTACTGTGCTTCATTTTCATCTAACATACCAATTTGGTACAGAAACTGTGCATATCCTCCAATCATCTAAAGTATACAATTGACAGAGAACCACTGTCTATAAATCTTGCAATTTTGTGAAATAAATTTAAAAGAGAAAGGATATCATTTGAAGGACGCATTTACATCTTCATAAAGCATTCTTATTCAAATTTTGTTTCAAAAAATTAAATACGCTTACGGTTGGTGGATCTGAAAAACCATCTCCAACAGCCATACCCTTCAGATTGGCAATTAGTGGCTTCCCTTGGTGTAGGATATAACGTGCTATTGCCGGTAAATACTTTCCTGCATATGACTATTGAAATAAAGTTAAGAACTACGTTTAAACAAATACATGTGAGATTCACTACAGCCCAAGGATGAACATATGATCACAAAGGATGGTCGAAATCATGAAAAAGGTTATAAATCAAAAAAGTTGTTTGTGAATGAATTTCGAATTCGTAAAAATGTTTATTTGTTTATGATTACTTCCACTAGTTATATTTACCTCTCCACTCGAATAAAAGTCACACTTTTTGTACTGAGGAAACAACGTGAAAAACTGCACCAAAGCACTAAAATGGGAAAAAAATTGATCCGAGTATGGTGCTTGATTTAACAACCACTTACAACTACAAAGTTTACAATGATTACTGATGGCCTCTATACCTCACAAAATCCGTAAATGTACATACATTTAATGTGGGTGGACCTTCTTAAGACAGACCGCATGACATGTAATAAAAATTGTACCTGAAAATTACGTAAAATACCTGTACAAATTTACTGCCACATCCGTTTCATTTGTGGCATAACCTGCATCGTTTTCTGTAAAACTGAATCCAGTTCCAACCTGGAAAATACAGCAGAGCCTTCAGATTTTAACATTGCCCAAATTTATCCCAGTTTCTTGTTCAATTATTCTCATTTTCTACGTACCCTATTCAGCCCAATTGAGGCAACCGGTGCCAGGATCAAATTTTGACAGGGTGCTTCTTTTAAAAAATTAAAAAAAACAAAACAACAACAACAACAAAATGTGATTGTTGCCAAACATGAAATTCATGCTGAAGTTGACATGTACTGAGAAATTATTTACATGAACCTAATTAATGTTATCTCAAAAAAGACTGGGGAACTTCAATTAGAACGGGTACCTTCATTCGGGTAAATATGTTATTATCTTTTTGTGATACTTACCGGATTGTCAATATACAGCATAGAATACTTTGTGTTCCAAGAAAACTTCCTCTGGAATACTGAAATGACGAATACCACAGGCATGTTATTTGTTACGACTCAAACGTTTCTAGCCATTTGTATTATCAACTTAGAAGCCATTTGTATCATCAACTTTGAAAATTTGTACAAGAAATGAATATAAACATAGGAAAGAGGACTCGCGTTTCAGGTTTTTATCTACACCATAAGGGCCATTCTCATTGAAGTTTCCAAACATGGAAGTTCCACCAGGCCCGCCTTGTAGCCACAGCATCACGGGTGATGACTCTGGTTTCATCTGTCATTTATAAACCAATAAATTCTTTCAAACGTGTCAGCTTGCAGGAATCAAGTTACTGTGGTTAAAATTCCTGTTCTCAAGTCAAATGTAAAATCTCGTGTGCCACAAGGTTGATACACCGGAAATATCATATGAAAGGTTGGCCAGACACTTGCCTGGGATGGATAGAACCAGAAGAATATGTTGCTCTTGTATACTTTGTTTACAGTAAGCAACCCTGCATAACTTTCCAGATCGCTTCCTTCCAGAAGACCAACCTTACTGAGCTTCTGACCTATAATTTAAAGATTTTGAAGTATAATACATGTATCATATCTATGCTTCAAATATTCAACGTGTATTTTTCTTTTTACAATAGAACTTGTCTTGAGCGACACCTGTCTTTAACGACATCAGGTCTTTTTACGACACTTTTCACTGTATACAAAGCTGTTAAAACTAGTTTAAATGACCCTGTCTTGGGCGACACCCTGCCTTGTACGACACTTTTTGGAGGGAATATTTCAGTGTCGCTCAAGACAAGTTCTACTGTATCTTTTTTGTAATGTACCTTAGTCATGTGCACATTTGTTGCTAAAAGTGGGCACATTTTAACTTTCATCTGCCAATTGTGTTCAATTCAATACTCTGTATCATTTAAATTGATAGCTGTACAAATTGAACCCTAAACTTAGAAAGGGGCGAAAATAGTAGGAAAGAGGGTATAACTGTAAATTAAATAAATTACCTGTTTCAATGTCTCCTTTCTCTATGTACGGCGTCAGGAACAGCGGTTGTCCTGGATCAATTCCATTCTTTAACATTGGTACTGGATCCGGAAAATGTGCTCTTAATCCACTTTTATGTCTGAAAACAAAAACTGCAGTGTTGCAACTTCTATTGTTATCGACAGGAACAAACGAAATGTAAATGTATTTGTAAAGCTGGAATAAGATCAACAAACCCTTTTGTGGAGAGGCACCCAGAGAAAAGAAAGAACTGGAAAATCATGTACACGAATTCCTTCATGCTTCTTTTCATCTTAACTCACCTACGTTTAAGAAAATAATTGAATTGGTATTTTGCTTCAAAGCTGTGTTCACCGAGATGTTTTTGGTAACAGTTTTAGTTTTGTGCGTTTTGTTCCCACTCACCACCCGTTAAATTCAATTCAACTTAAGATACTGATAGCCAATACAAAGCGTACACAAATGATATGACTTGTTGTTGCCACTTCATTTTCAGTACTTACATAAACAATGTTTTTCTAGATTCAAACAGCAAAAGGAACGGCAGAGGCTCTGGCCTACAGGCGATGACAATCCAACCTCGTTTATTCTATGTATCAAATCAATTAGCGATGCCGATAATAAATACAAATAGCCCTTTCCCCGAAAATGGGTATCAAAAATGTAACTTCAGTACATCACTTACATCACGCCTTTTATAATGGATGTCTATGGGAAACGTGGTGTTATGTACGTTACATGTACGTCACATCAAGGTTGCGGAAATGTTATTCAATACCAAAAATTAAAATCTCCATCCAATCACCGATTTTTCTCAAAAACACATTCATTGATATGTGACATATTTCCTAGAAGTTAAAAATTTACATTTTGATGATACAAAATTTTGTAATATGAAAATGAAAAAAACAGTCACACCTGTGAAAATAGTCACACTTGTATCTCTGAGTACATCACTCATACTTTGATACCTTGTGAAAATGTACACTGATCCTATTACATAATTTTACTGTGAAGTACTCTTACTTCTATTCATTGTTGTTTCACAACAAAAAGTACAAAATGATTAGATAATGATAAACCTTTTAAATTTCATTTTGAAAAATTCCTGTCTAAAAAAGTTACATTTTTCCTTGTGCCAAATGAAGTTTTAGCAATATTTTGATGAATTTAAAGACCTGCAAAGTCATTTAATTAGGTTATTTTCAAGTATCCACTTATAATCTATCAAATATGACATACAACTTCATTATTGGTGTCTAAATTTGAAATGTAGCAAAGGATTTAATGGTTTTTCCATTTGATACCCATTTTCGGTGAAAGGGCTAAATCAGATAATTCCGATTAATCAGCGAATCTATCTTTCTTCCGATCACATGACAGAAGAAATGAACAGTGCCTTTTCCATCACAAACTTAGAACGGATGAATGAACAACTCGCACAGCACTGAATATTTGACTGTTTGGGGGAAATAAATGAATTTATCAATATAAGCGGCTAAATACACATGTACTCAAATAATTTGCTCATTGAGAAGACGGAATCTCCAGTCAATTTCGGTTAAAAACACTCAAGTGTGAAAGAAAACTTTTTCTCATGCCTTTCCATGGGCGCATCCATGTTTTTTACCCTGTATGTACTTCTGTGAGGCATGAAAGGGAATTAGGATGCAGCAACTAAACTTTTTTTTAAATGGTAAATCTGCAATTAGTCAGCCAAAATTAAATAAATACTAACGTAGTTTAATTTAACTTCTGTACAGCAACATAAAATACAAAATAAATGCCTTTTTGTGAATATTTAATTATTTTTCAGTTCCTAATTTCCTTGCAAACGTTTCTGTTTTCTGAAAGGTGAAGGACATTGCAGGTGTTCTCGTGGCTGTTTCATCAGTCTGTTTCCCGGTTTCATGAAGTTGGCAGTTTGTTGCACACAACTTGTGAGAAAAACACTTAAAAGGGAAAGTATAAGACATTTTTCGAGTCAGGCAAGGAAATTTAAAGCCCAAGACTCGGCGACGCTTGGAAAATTTTCTGTTCCCTCGAAACTAAAGAAGAAAATCCGTGACAGAGCTCTGCAACTTGTCAGCGTAAAGATGGCACAGGGTGATGCCAAGTTAACTGAAGCTCTTGCTCCATTGCAAGCAGCTGTGAAGGAACAGGTAAGATATGGTGAAACAATATATCTAGCCAGCCATGATGGAGAAGTGTTATTACATGTGCTGAAAGATTAAAATAGATTTATGTATGACAGACTGCCATTGTAGATGAGCGCATCCGGTGCCGACTAGTACCTGTATCAACTCAAGATACTGGGGTTGTTCTACTGTGTGTGTGGTTACTTCTCGTTGTGTGTGATCTCAGGAACGTCCCCTCGGTTAGAGGTTCCTGGCTAAGGTTCTATTAACCATGAAAATACTATTCAATGTCATCAATCCTTTTATTAAGATATTACAATGTTCACTCCTAACAGCCAATGTGACACCACTCTTGTCCATTTATAATTAAACCTTTGTCCCTAACACTAACCATGGGCTAATGTGCAGATGTGTGGGCCAAGGATAGTCCCACTGGAGCACACTTCAGGTATCCTGACTTGTGCAGTAGTTAGATGCACACTGCAGACTATGGTACTGCCTTGTGCTGAAGTGTCGCTGACTGTTATGACAGTATGCAATGCTGGTTGCTATGACACTGCAGACTCTTCTGGTCTGCCTTGTGCTGATGAGTGGCACACTGTAGACTCTCTTTGGTCTACCTTGTGCAGTAGAGGCACACTGCAGACTCTTTTGGTCTGCCTTGTGCAGGTGCGTGGCAAGTTGTGTTGTCAACTTGCAATGCTGGAATGTCTTCAAGTGTTAACAGTGCTCTCACATGGGGCAGCACATCCTGACAGTGTGCTCTCATGTGGGGCAGCAGCTCATCCAAATCTCAGTGTCAGTGCACTCTCATGGAGCTGCACAATGATGAGAAGATCACTGATCCCATGGTGCACTCTCTTGTGGGGCAGCTGCTCTTACTGGTTCAGTGAAGTGGTCAGCGGGTTCATGTGGCACACTCTCACATGGGGCAGCAGCTCTTCCTACTTCCAATGACCTTGAGACTCTGGGAGACTCAGGTCATCACAACAAAGTGACTGTGTCACAACCAAGTGACTCAATAGCTCAACAGCTATATCTGTATGTGTTCACAACAACTTCATATTCAGTACTCTACTTTACTCAATCTTTGAGCAGTAGATATACTTGGAGTGAAGCTGTACCTCTACAGCTTCACAGTCTAGAGTACCAGTGATTGGTTAATGGTGTTTCCAAAGAACACTCCCCCTCACAGTACTTCAGGTGGGATTCTAGGCCCTTTCAGTTTTGCGCACATTTGAAAAAATAGTTCAGTAGGACTTAATGTAACCTTCCTCATGGGTTTTTAATCCAGGTTGGATCTCTCACCTGCATGCTTACTTGCTTGCATGTGGTAATCCTGTAGGTCACGTCTGGTGCGACACCTGCTTTTTTCACCAATAGAGGTGTACACTGTATAAGCGTGTATGTGGCATGGCTGGCTGGGCTCATCTCACAGGCATCAGCCGGTATTTGAACTCGCGATGCAGTGGTGAGCTCGAACAGAACTTAACTTACACACGACATTATCAGTGAGACTGAAGCAGAGTCGATACACCTTACAGAATATCAAAAAGATTAAACACAATTGTTGAAGCCATAGAACAAATTGCCGTAAAATTGAAGCACTATAATGCTTAGGGGATGTTACTGAAAATAATACCACGCGAAAAAGTTATTCCCATGGTGATACTCCCAAATATCTCTACCTGGGATCTAGCAATGTAAACCAGCAAATCTGAATGGAATGTCGCCCATTAGGAGAATTCATAAACTCCCCTTGTGGACCGATCTGGACTAAACCCATGGACCTCACTATCATGACATAATTCAATTAATGTTTGAGTAATGGTAGTACGCTGTATATGGTCGGGTTTTTCCAAAATTTGTAAAAAAAAAAAAAAAAAAGAAGAAAAAGAATAACCTCGACAGAATAAATATCAAGAAGCCGTATTGATTGAGCGCAATAGCGCAATAAATGAAATGGAATAAGAAACAGATGGTAGATAAAAGGCAAGGGAGGCTCCTTTGGATATAATATCTTTGTGTTTTACTTTGTAATTAAATTGCGGTAATTAAATGGTGCAATGGGACAGCTAAAATTTTATCTACATACAAAGAAATCGGCAAAATCGGTCTAATATCTTTTTCGAAATGCGACAAAGCTAATGCGTCAAATATAGTAGACCTACGGCAGACCTTTAAAACTGTATTTGTTAAATGTCTCAAATCGCAAACGGTTTAAATCTATCTTTTATTTACATTATAAATCAGCCAAAAGTGCCACCATACACGTCCTCAACAGAAAGGCAGCTTCTGATTCAACAGTGAGAAAGATCATAACGTAAAACAGCTTATGAATATAAACTTTAAAAGGGGAATCATAACTGTGTCGTAATGAACTGCGCACGCTTAGGTCCATCCCATATTTAATTAAACCCCTAGTAGTTGATGAAGGAAATCACAAGTAAATGTGTGACGGTAATAACAAGTAGAGTATTCGAGCCACAGTTATTGTCCTATCCATTAGCACAACCAATAATCTGCCCCTGTGATAGGAAAGTTAAAGAACACAGGACATTTCTGGTCTGTTCACTTGTACCAACCTACGTTCTCATTTACTTCTGGTTTACTTGTCAAAATTACTTCATTAAGCTAAATGTTGTTCTAACTTCGCGTTTTACGGTTATTTTTACCACTACTCAAATACGGCAATTTAATTCCTCTTTGTTTCTCTTTGTTTCGTGTTTTCTTTTACGAACCGAAGTCCACTTTCCGTGGCCGGAGAAACCCAATTTTGGATTCCTCTTAAGGGTATTAAAATCATGGGGAATCCGTCAGCTTCGCGCCTGCTCTCTTGAATGTGATGATCCCCAGTCACTTGACTAATTGAAGCGGCGTTTATTTTCACAAAATTGTGCAACTTCGGGATTTTTTCCTTTTTCACGCCTTATGCTCAGCTAATGGCATAGTTTCATTGACGTTCAGGTGTGTGCTCTAATGAGTCCCAAAGCTGAAGAAAAAAATTACTGGCTTTACTAGCTGAACTATCAAGAAATCCTCCCACACATTATTAAACTGATATCACGCAACTTTTTCCCCGTATCCGATTTCGTTCTTTACGGCTGTGAAAGGTTTAGGTGCGGTTTCATTCAAGGAAATATGAACTGTAAGCTATTGCATCGTTATTAAAAGAGGTGCATGCTTCAGAGAGAATTCAAACAAACAGTGGTGTATTTAAAGTGCAAAAAGCATTAGCAAAGAAACATTATTAAATTGGGTAAGGGTATGTATTGTAAGTGTTCGTTTATTTTTACGTCGCACTATAACACTGAAAGTTAATGGATATTGAGATACGAAAAAAAACTTTGAGTAAATCAATGCGCAAACACAAGCAATAAAAACATAAATAATTCAAGATCTAGAGTCAATCATGTACGGGGGAACAATCTCGGCGAAGAAAGCAATTTTATGTTAAATGCCAATAAGAGATCACAGCTCGAAGCGCTTTGATCCCAGGCCAATCGCATCAAAGTTTAATGTTATCATGCTTTCACTTTTTCATAACGTTCATTGTTGGTCCCTCCTCACAAAATGATACGATTATTATCAGCTCTCCTTGCAGCAAACTTTTGTGTGATGAAAATTTCTCCGTCGAGCTTATAGATTTCTAATAATAACATTTGCTGTGAGATTTCCATGAACATATGATGAACCCAATATTCCCTGTTGTAGAAATAGACTCTAATTAAGCCAAATAACATTTTGGATTTGCAATTTGCAGGGTACTTCAGTGCGAAAGCTATATTGTCTTTCAATCGGCTTTATGTTTAAGCTCAGTATTTGCTGACCCAATTGGAAATAATGGGATATCGATGAGACCAGCAGCAATTTAACTTCTTTCATTAACGATGAACTTTGTCTACTTTGTCATCCTGCAGTTTCCACCCGTATTAGTATCATTTTGTCGATCTTATTGTAGTTCAAAGAGTCAAGTTTGAGTGATGCTGTATTTCAGCAATTTTAATGTATTAAGTTCTGATTCATGTTCGGAAAACTACAATATGTGAAGGAGCCTCCCTTGCCTTTTATCTAGGTATCTGTTTTCTGTTTCACGTCATTAATTGTACTACCTTGTCAATGAGGCTTCGTGATATTTATCCTGTGAGATAATTAAACACAATAGACACACTATGAAACACAGAAGCCATTAAGTTGTATTACGCAGAATGTGGTTTTAACAGTATACTCCGGCAATAAATTGAAGCGTTTGGCTGTCATCAATCTAAGTTAAAAGCTTTTTACATATGTTGTGCAAAGATCAGGTACCAGGCATGATACATGCGATCAACGAATGAGCATAATGCAACATATTAGGATATGAACCTCAGGTCGAAATAACGTAAAGTTGTTCTCTTTAATAGACTATCTGATTTAGTTTATATGTAAGCGCGAAAAAAAAATAGTAGCCTTCATGTAACTGAGTATGAGTTTACGTGTGTATGTACATTGCAATCAGAAAGGATTTTCAAAAATACATAAAAGTGTTCCATAATACATAGTGTTTGTTTATGAAATTCTTTGCAATTTGTCAGGATATCGATAGAGAAGATTAATGTGAAGTAAATGTATGCATTCCCTCTCCCACAGTGCTCTTTACACTTGTTGGTTAAAGAGAATTATCACATGCAAGAAATCTTGATGATTACTAACAGGGGAATAAGTCAAAATTAATTAGCGCACCATGCTGAATACTTTTATAATTAATTAAGAGTTTATTAGCTCCAAGAATTCAATAATCACATTCTTCTCGTAATTGCGCGTAGCCAGCTGGGATAGATGCCGAATATTGCAAGATGACATTATGCAACAACTTACTGATGAGCATCACCATATAAAGGAGTGAGAAATGTCAGTTATGCTAGTTATTTACAAGGCGTATATTACATTATAGATTAGTACTTCATTAGTACTTTTAATACCTGATAATAATAAAACAAAGATGGGATTTTATCACTATTGGTTATCTCAGTACTATATTAGTAAATGTGCATGATTTATGATACGTGTTGCGCAAGCTTGAAATCAATCAGAATCCACAATACATGCCAAAAGAAGGATTTGAGTTTTAACTGTATTATCTGCTGGGGATATACTTAGATAAATCTCTTTATCAGTGAAATGTTTAATTTCTGTGGCGTCCTCGATATCAATTAAACGGGTTGCGCAGGGCTAATATGCTGACTGTCGTTAGTGCGGACTGACGAGGAATCCACTAGGTTTTAATAAAGCAAGCCACTAGGTTCCTGGGATCTCATATTACACGTAACCTGCCTGTAAACAATCAGCAACTAAGGTGTCTTTTAGGCTCGGGGCGCGCTGACTATGTACTCAGTGAATAGCGCAATATCCTTGACGAAATACTTTAAGGGTAACGACATGTGATTATGGTCCAGTTTAAAAAAGACGATAGTTTTCATTTGAGAAAAAATACACTCTACTACTCACGAGACCAACAGAAATGGAAGCTTCTGAAAATTGACTAATGCAATGTGTGTGGTAAGTGTTTCTGTGGATTTCGAAAATAAATCCCCGCTCAAACTACCGTTTCCTCTTTCTTAAACATTGCTACATATCCTGAACTTTAAATACAACAGGATGTAATCAAATTTCTCGTTGATTAATTCGAAGTTGGTTCCTCAGCCTCGAACGCTTTACATAATCACCTCAGCGACTAAAGAACTTTCTGAGTACACTAATCTCAGGGGCGGATCCAGGATTTCCCGTTTGGGGGGGGGGCACCCGGCCCGTTGGGGGGGGGGGCGCCGACCCCTATTTTCGCCCAAAATTTAGCGAAAAGTGCATGAAAATGAAGAAAATTTGGGCCGATAGGGGGGGGGGCGCCGCCGGCGATGAATCTGATAAGCTAAATTCACTCCTCACCACAAATGTAATCAGAATTCTGATTTACTTAACCAAGCTTGGTTAATATTTAATTTACCATAGTAAAGATGGCCGGATATGTCTTTTTAAAGGCAACAAAATATAGGGTACAAGTTTTCGGTGTCACACGCCTATCTCGTATTTTTTCGAAACTGTGTCCTTAAGTTAAGGGAACTGGTAGGCAGCCAAAGCTTTCCGTAATTGTGTGCCTTGGTCTTATCTGTTTCCCTGGTAAGAGTCCCTTATGTTGACACTTGTGGTGTCTTCCAAGCCCAAGATTGTCTCCAGTGCCTGCAAACGCCTTTGGTAATATTTAAAAGTCAAGAAAGAAAGATGGACATGCCTACAAAACACACCTATCTGTCTTGGGGAGACACTTTTGCATTTAGTCAAATAATTGTGGGACACCGAGTTGTCACAAATTTAATTTCCGACATTGGATATGGTGTTAATTACAAGAGTGATAATTATTCAAGTCGTGCATTAGTAATATTTAAGATGTTAACATTGTAACAAGAGCAATTCAGCCAAGAGCTATTAAGTTCTTAATGTTATGTCCGAGAAGGAGATCTGTTATTTATCAGGAAAAATTAAACAAATCCGAAAACATTTGTTACTTCTGTATGCAATATTTACTTCATACATGTTTTTAATACTACTGCTCAGTCAACAACCTAAATGCATGTTATAAATGGTCTAGCACTGCTATAATGGCATTTATGCCTTGTAATGAATATTCTGTTTTATATAGATACGTCATTTATAGCTACTAAAGTTACCAAAAGTTTTTAACCAAGACATCCCAAAGTGGGTACTGATGGTCTTTTTACGTGCGGATAATTAACAGTACATCTGATAAGAGACTGCCACGCACCTATCGATGTTGATTTTTCTAACACTTGGTTAACATCAAAGCTTGTGTCTCTTTTACACACACCTCGCATCAATATTAAATGCTTCGTGTGGCATATTCAGTTGATTTCTTTGAATATATTTCCCAATTATTTTTTATGTCCATTAATGGCGACTCATAAAAAAGTACATCTGTAAATGGACCGGAATCATTATTGTTACTGTTTGCCCGTGACGCATTTAAGAGACGGAAGCTTAGACTTCGTGTGATCTTCCCCATGGGTTTTAAATCCAGGGTGGATCTCTCGCCTGCACTCTTTCTTGCTTGTGTGCGGTAATCCCAAGGATAACGTCTGGTGTAACACCTGCCTTTTCCACCAACAGAAGTGTGTACTGTATTAGCGTGGCTGGCTGGGCTCAAACCGTCTCAACGCCAAATACTTTAATACTTAAATACACTTTCTCACTTATTTCAAATTACGTATTAATGATAGTACATATATATACATATATGTACCTTTCAATGTGCTTATCAATTATGACACTTCAAAGCGTATTGTTGAAAGAAAGTTTTTAATTTCTCAGAATCAGTAAACTATTTACATTCACCACTTGGGAGCCGAAAATTTGGTATTATGACCAGTTGTAGCTATTATATCAAACATACATTATTCAGGAATATGTGAGAAAAAATATTGCTGTTAATAATTGCTATGATCTGTTTGTAACAAATAAGTATACTCTGTTGCCAAAACGATTACATCTCTATTGAAATAGGCATATTTTATTCTAACGATTTTTACTTATAAGTTAAGAGAGTGGTTCCTTATCAAATTGTAATCATCATTTATTGATAGACCACCAAAGAGGATGCATTTGTAATCATTACTGCTATATCAATTATTGTTCTTGCACTGTACAAGTCTCTAAAAGAACCATGTTTTTACTGTCATAAAAGTACGCTAAAAAGTGAGACGTGCCAATTTGGTAGCATCTCTGACATTTTGGTGAACTAAAAATGTGAAAATTTTGCTGGCAACAGCTCCTGAAATTAATTTCATATTGGGTCAATTGAAATCCATGCTGTATCTCTGCCTTCATACATGTGGACGCCAAGACTGAGGCAGTTCCCTGGCCTGAGGACCCATGTACACATAAACTGACTCCGATGTTGTTAAGTTTCACTGACATGCCGGATGATGACCCGGACAATTTCGATAAGGAATTTCGCATCACCAAGGTGTTGTCCACTATGAGGAGTCTTTGTGGCCACGGCTCCCAAATGTTGACTCTGCTGTGCCATTTCTGACCAACTCACGTCCGAGTCAGACATAACCTACTGTTCAGAACAGACATTTCATCCTCTGTTGAAAATTCGGAAACACCTTCGAAGTTTTGCTGTGTGAGTTATATTAGACAGAAGGATTTCTCTGTTTTTATGCTCTTTGTCTTTACTTGAACAGCTAATTAGCTTTCGACTTTGTTCCTTTGAGAAACATTACGCTTATCCCGAGTATTAAGTCAATTATGTCAATAAAACAGTAAAAGAAAATACCAAACCACATCATTGCGGTTGGCAAGAAGCACTTGACACTGTTTTAATACACATGTAATGAACATTTAACTTCCAACTTAAAAGTTTTTATGCTTACACCCACTGTAAGCAGGAAAAACAGGTTACGAAATATGGCTTCACTGCTTAGATCTATCTATTTATTTTTGATGAGTTTTGAATATATACTTTGCAAAATAAACTTACATATGTATGTATGTAAAGTTGAGTGGCAGTTAATTCAAAACAACCTTACAAGGTAAGGTTAGATAAGGTAAGATTCTTATAAAGGATAAGTCAATTGTCTAACCTAGAATAACAAGCAGCTCCACATCAACAAGTAATACTGTAAAAGGAATATGTGAAAAACAGTACACAGAATTCGTATCATTTTGGAAACGAAGAGAACAAAGGAGAGAACGGAAGAATTTCACGCTGTGCTTTTGATGTGCTATTGTTAAACTTCTGATACGAATTCCATGTACTGATAGTACTTCTTCGCAATTAATTGTGAAAAGCAATAAACAAAGTTGGAATTGAATGAAAGAGCAAGCATATTCAAGTTGGTTTTTTTCCTTAAATCAACACTTGAAATAACAAAGTTAAGAAACGTAAACGTTATTTACAAATTCTAACGGTTAAGCTCAGTTGTACACAGGAAATCCATTTTGTTTGATAACACACATTGTTTGTGCGTCCAAAAGGCTAAACTCTAATTATCTCTGTAGCCCCAAATTATATATTTATTCTTGTTCTCTCTTCCTATTTAATTAATTCTCTACACACAGTTATTTACCTCCTACAGTGTCCAAAAGCTGCTTGCATAACATCTTTGATGGACATTTCATTTGAGTCATAACAACTCTGTATATTTACTGTGTGAAATAATAGATTGTGATTTTGGTTTTAGAACAAAGGATCTGATCTTATTTTGGAAAAAAAATTGTTAGACTAATACACATAGTCATAAGAAATTCACCCACCTGGATTGAAGTTGCTTCCATAGAGAAACGCGCAACAAAATATGAAGTACAGAGTGCAAGACCTGTTTTCCATATTTAATCAAGGTGTCTTTAAAGTGGTGCACCGTTCGTCAACTCGCAATGAAATGACAATGACCAGAGCCTGAGTTGTATCATTAGGAAATCTTATTCTATTAACTACTGTCCGGTATTGTCTGTTCTAATTTGCTGTTACCTGTTACGTACACGTTGTTTTCCCGATTCATACGTAATATTCCAGTAAATGTATGGCTTTTCGTTAATATAAAAATCACACACACTGAAGTGATAAATACCTTATTAATTACTTCAATGGAAACCTACTAGGGAAATACATTATATATCTTGTAATATATAACTTATTAGCAATGTAACCGTATCTGGTAGAATGGACTTTGTCACTTGTAGTTAATCATAGTAGTGTTTTATTACAAATTACATGTACGTGAAATGTATTCTATTCTGCCTCATCTTTTTCTTTCTCTTTTTCGTTATTGTTTCGTTATAGTTATTGTTCCATGAGATCAATTGTTTCTCTTAGTATTTGTTACCATTTAAATGTAACCCCCTGATAACAATTTCATTCACAAGGTTGTTATCTTTAAATGGTAATGTATTTCTTCCAAGCATCAACTTAAGTTTTACATAGCAATGCGTTAAAGATAATGTTCGTCATGAAAGTAGCAATCAATTATATATAACGGAATAACGGAAATAAAACCACAGGTCATTATTTACGTTAAATGTTTGTATTGTTTGAAAAGTTTTGTTCTGCGTATTTTACTTATTGAAGTTGGTGTTAATATAGAGTCGATATCTTTTAGAAATCTGTCATTCACAAGAAATGTGGGGGCGAAAGATACTTACTGTCTCCTTGTGTGCATATACCATTCATTCGTGTAATTTGTGAACATTAAATTCTATTCTTACGCGACTTGGAGAAGTCGTATCGAAATGGATTTCGTCTCTCCGACCGCTCTCCATAACAGATCAGTCCAATTAACGGCTAATTGGAAACTCCCTATGGGATTGATTTTTAGGTTACACGGTTACTAAAATTTGATGAAAAACAGCAGAAACGTGTACGTTTTTATCACATTTTAGTGACCATGTAATCAACTCCTGAAATTCCTATCATTTTGGAAACATACAGAACAAAAAAGAACACATAAGAGTTCACGCTGTGCTTTTGATGCGCTATTGTTCCAAACTGATAGAAATTTCATCCTCTGGAGAAAATTCCTGATGTAGTTTATTAATTCTCTAATAAAACCGAATTTTCGAAAAACTCGAATGTACCTGATCCATATGCTCCCCTCACTAAAAAAGCTCTTCTTAAAAAATCTCCAAGTCGTGTTAAAGATAGGAATCCCTGGATACAGCTGTTGTTACACAAGAAAGAGTTAGACGACTATTAAGTGGCAAGTTTCATCGGAAAACGAAACTCATGATTGTAGATATGTGAGTACATAAAAATCACAACCAGGTGTGCCTTTCAAAGACTTAAAATTATTAGTTTATGAGGGAAACAGCTGTATATTTCTGTACGGATGAGATATTGAGTCTGCTGATTTACTTGTATAACACTAAAACCGGTTCCGTTGGGTCGTACTGGGATAATTCTGTTGTTGAGGCAGTGTTAAAGCACCAACTCTCACGTCACCTTGTTTGCAATCCAACTACAAACTCGTACATGAAAGGTAATGCTATACTCTATATCAAAGGCGGATGAAATTACCACGAAATACACTTTAAACAAAGAAGTGACTTTTTGTGTATTTGCTCTTGATAAATACAAATGTATGTGTCTAAGGGTGAAATAATAAGACACGAGCGGTATGGCCTTAGACTGTTTTATTGAGTGCTGAACGTATGTACATGTGCATGGTCGTGTGTTCCCAGCAGCACAGGCTGCTTACTGGCTGGGTTGACCTTTATACTACTGTGGTTACCAAGGCTACAGGTAAACAGAATAGACCGGTCGTAGGTCCTTAGTTTGACAGGAGACTTCGCTTGGTTATTCGGCAGGAAAGAGGGCAGGATGTTACGCTAACAAAAGTCACCTCTAGACAGTATGTAAACTACTCAGGAGTGAAGGGCGTGTGTATTGAAATTACTATAGATTCTCATTTTATGCTTATTCTTCTTAAAAAGAGCACACTACGTAAAAGGATAACATGCAAAAGTTAGGTAGTCGAAGAGTTTTTACGCCCTCGCAAACCTGTAGCTATTGTCATTACAAATTATATTTTGACTTATCATAATTCTGCTTTTTAATTTTAGTTCACTTCTCCATTTTTGAAGAACACTGAATTCTGGTGTTTCAGAGTCTCTCAGAAGGACAGATAGGGTTAAATGAATTTCTGTCTAACAGTGATAGTGGTTGATACCCACACAGACTACATTAGCTTTGTATTTTATTTCTGGTTTCAGGAGTTATTTAATTTCACGCCGTTTAAAGATCCTAAATAGCGCACATAGATAACGCTAAACAACAGAATGATGCTACACCCCGATCTGTAACCTGGCAAGTTTCCTACAGGTATAATGTCTTTGTTGCGTTGGATCTAAGCGCTACATAAATATGGAAAAGGGAGTTTGATTGCTAGTTTACAGCAAAACGTTTTATATTTCTCTGATAAAGAAAGTTTTGCTCATGTAATAGATATCTTGCCGAGTTTCCAGCCGCACAGCCGGTGCCGAATTCCGCGAGTAACGAGGGATTAGTTCCACGAAGCATCTAAATACTATTGTTCTCAGGTAACCACGCAATAAACGGGAAGAATCCATTTTCTCTCGTGACAATAGAATATATATTTCTCATTAGGATGTCTCTGTGAAAAGAGAAACTGATGCAATTCTTCGAAAAGATACTTCGTGTACTCACCCAAAAGTGGTAGAATCTACATGCTTAATCAAGTAGAGACTAAAATAACGTTAATCAAAAAAAATTGTATTGTTCTTCCACCGATTTTCATGAAATATTGATGGCTTAATCATTTTCAGCATATAGATTTATGCCAGTTCTATTTATGAGTTCTTCAATATCAAAAATAAAGATTCTGTAATGGAGACGCACTGAAGAATCTATCATGAAATATACAGCTCCCAAGTTATTATCTATAAAAGAAAGACAAGCTGAACTTGGGAATAGTCTCAGGGGAAGAGTTATGTAATGCCAAAGGTTTACAGAATATGCTTGCCTTTTGACCACGACAGAAAGGGTCTTCTGATCTTTCGCTGCACATAACATATTCTGCTTTATCTTGTCTTTGCAGTAATCTACGCTTTATGAGTCCCGCTTTGAGCTCTGGGCCACCTTTGCATTTATATGAAACTGTTTTCAAAGTAGACATAATTAGGTGATCAATTATAATTGAGTAAACACCGCCGTAAAGATCATCTTGTGTCAGAGACAAACTTCTGCATAGTTGGGGGATTTTTTTAACTTGGATGTGATGAAAAGGTAGTTTGAACCATGTAATATAATGGCCAATTTGGCTTTTGTAAAACGGACCTTCAATGTACAGCGAAGAACGTTTTTCAGTTCTTTTATCAAGGAAGTCCTTAAAATGTTTGTAAACTACTGTATAATAACTGTTTAGACGATTGGCAGGAATTACTGCTGATAGGTGACACATCTAATAAAATTATACCTGCTAAAGAACCACTCCATGAAACCTCTAAATAATCGATCAGATGCATTTGCGATGACGCGAATTGGCTGTAAAAAAGTCATTAATATTTTTGCAATTAGGCAAATAACCATTTAAAATATAGCTTAATATATCTAGTAATATTTCAGTAGTGAAAGAATTGTTTGTGTCGCTTTTTCCGTGGGTGGGATTCACTTTAGTAAATGAAGGGTTCAAATGAGTTGTCAAATCTATAGAATATATATACAAAAACTTGTAGGTTGCGTGCAGCCAAAATAATATTTACTTTTAATACAAAAACTGGAATGTAAAGTGAAAAAAGTTTCACTTCTTTATGAAGGTGAGAGCGGTAATACCTCTATGACATCTTTTACAAGGCAGATCGGATAGCCAATAAAAATATTGCTTTGCATTTTGTTTCACATCTAATTTTCAACATACACAGTTTTTAGTGATATTTTTTGCTCTGTGGTGTTGGGTACATACTGATGGTATTATTTAGAGTTTTAAAGGATCTAGAATGGAAATAGAAGAAGTTGAATGTTTACGATATTCTTATCGGAAGTTCTGAGTTTGGACACCCAGAACCAAACGTTCGTTCATGCCTTTTTTTGGAAATAATTGAAATTCACAATGTGTTTATGTTCAACTTAAAGGCTGAGCGTGAAATGTTATTGTTCGCAAAATGAAATAATTTTCAGGGGTTTTCATATGTTTATTTTTCACAGTGGGAATACCACATCCAACAATACTGCTCAGAACTCCACTTATACTTGTTGTGTAGTGTTCTGTATCGTTTTTAAATGGCTATCTGATAGACTTATTGTTCTTGGGTGGTATATCCAAAATCTCGGTTGTGAAATGAAATGCTTTAGAAGAGTCCTCGTTTCAAATACAAAGGAAAGATTGACTCTTTTGCCACTGGTATACACATTTCAATGTTATTATTTGTATATTTAAAGATAAGGTCTCATTTTATCATGTATTTTATCCGGAATGTGTCTTACGTTAACTGGTAGTTTGTATCAAAATAGGAAATAGAAATTGCGTATGTTGAGTAGAAAAACAGAAAATGTGATTCTGTAAAATGAATACTGACAATAAAATACCTCAAAGAAAATAATAACATACAGAGTGAGACATTACACTTGGGAAAAAAAAAGACTAAACATACCAGACTTCGGAGCTCAAGTAGCAATCCTTTTCGGTATAAACTGAAAAGTCTGACTTTTTTACATGCAATAAAGGAAAACCTTACTGAAATGAGAACCTGCCTTTTTTATAGATTAGCTGCTTTCTAATATACTATATGCCGAATACAAAATGTAAGTAAATGTCCTGTGGTATGTAAGTTGGCTTATCTAGTTATTGTATATGAAAAGCTATATCTTAAAAGTTACAGAGACAAACCTAATTTGTGTAAAAGTTCAACGCTGAGAAAGAATTGATGTCAGAAATGTGTCATCAAAGACTCGTGTTACTTTCAGAGTTGTCCCGTCAAGTTTTCGGCTTGTTTACAGATTTTCACATGCAGATTTTTCCTTATAATCTTTTGAAAATTGAGTGTAATTTGTAAATAGTTCACGTGTGAAAGATTTGGGGTTTTTTTTGCAATATGAAATTAGTTTATTAGTTTAGAAGATGTCGAAAAATTTGCATCTGAAAAAAATGAAAACAAATCCTCTGGATCCTTAATGTGACAAATCGACTGTAATTTTTTGACTAGCGGCATTGGCGCACTGATCCATGCAGGTAGAGAGGTTCGGGTCCCAAAGCACCAAAGACCACAGGTACATGAATTAGTTCTTGATTTTTTTCGCATCTCATGAAAAAGAAGAGGTCCATCTGATTGGTAATTATTTGTAGATTGACATCAGTCAAAGATTCAGCTCTATTCTAACCTCACTTTATAGTGGTTCTGAGTTCTCTTGATATTTGAAAGCCTTATTAGATCCCTTTGCAATAATGAATATACTCCTACGTTTGAATTAACCATGTGCTTTTACCCCATCACAAGTTGAATGACAAATAATGACGTGTGTCAATGACCAATCTGACCGTTTCATTCTCCTACTTATAGCTATACCACAGGGAGACGTTTGTACCAGTGAAGCAATAAGGCTGTAGACAAAATTAGGTCCGTTTTCACAACGATTGAATCACCTCAGCACACAAAAATCGTATTAGAACTTTAACACGGTACCTTATGGGAGCTCCCTTGCATAACCTTGTGTGCACAATTGACACGATTTCTGTGTTATGATGTTCAAATTTGGCTCCCGGGGGACAATAAAATCTTTAAAATATGAAAGGTTTCTGGCTCATTTAACTGATTGACATGTGTGTCATATGATAAACAATGAAAAAAAATTGTCTTACCTGTAACGTAGAAATCAACGGACAGAATCCATAAAATTGTCGATAAGTAAACTACAGTACATTTTTCTTTGCAGATTAACATATTGAGAAATACTTTTCAAAGTTAAATGTTAGCTGTTTCAATGTGTAGTTTCTCTTTGTACTTTTAAATTTCTACCAGGCAGTTTTTTTGAAAGAATCAGCTTTTGTTATCCTGTTGTTAATCGTCTAAAGTTGCGAAATTACAAAAGTAAATTAAACAATTGCCGAAAGTTAAAGTTCCTACTCAAATTCTTGTTTTTTTCGATTCTTTAAAGTATAAGTAAATCCATATTTGTATTTCAATTCTGCCTGTTAAATTTAATTTAATATCTTGTTCAAGCAAAGTTGCGCGAACAAACCTGTGCCAAATACAACTTTAAAGAATTATATATCTACATAAAGCTGTACGGCACAGTAGATTGGCCGACAACTTTACCGGGTATCCAGCTTTCTTTCATGCTAACCACGCTCCTTTCCCCACACATCTCCCTCAAGGAACAGTGACAGACACTTAAAGGACCTGTTGATCATGTGTTGAGTCGGTAATATGTCACTTAGGGACTGCCTACAAGTGATCATCACCAAGTCCTCGTAGCCAACCCTGTCTATCATCATGCGTCTTATCTTACCCGCAGACTTAACAATATCGCGCATGTAACCACAATGGAATAAAGACAATTGGTACTTCTGGCAGAAGGAGTGTCAGTTTCAGAATCATAAAGCATTACTTTGTTACTGTTACATGTGAACATCTGGCTGCTTATCAAAGAACTAAATTAATTTTTTAGGCTTAACATGTCTGTTTAGTATCTGGTGAGTTTTTAGTAAAAGTCGCATTTGCGTAAGAAAACATTTTGGGAACAATAGGTTCAAGGTCACTTCAGAATAACCTATTGATGTGGAACCGTAGGAACAAATAAACAAACAAAAACACTGCGTGAAACACCAGTTCTCCGCCACCATTATAGAATTCACATGCACATTACACTCAAATCGTATCAATTGTGTACATAAGGTTATGTAAGGGAGCTCACATAGGGTACCGTGTTAAACTTTTGATACGATTTCTGTGTGCTGGTCATTCATTTTACAAAGCAAATCAGTTTGAGAACCTTTCAGAACAAATTGCATGCAATGTTATTGGTGGAAACAACATTACAACGTTCCCAAATTGACAGAATCTTCTTTTGCGTTAAAAAATTAAATTGTTGTTGATATATATCCCATTACATATTTGGATAAATATAAGGCTGTTATTGGAATCGAATCTAAACTAATTACTTTTATAAGATAACATTACAGTGTTGTGGTCATATGTTTGAATGCTGAAAAGGGACTAATTGTAGGTCCATTAGTAAAATTAGTAAATTTTAAGCTGCTTTTGTTTGTTCTCATGATAACATAAATTGCCTTGCTTATTATGCAAGTACATTTTCCTTTATAGTTAGCCAAGTTAATTTCGAAAATCCTTTATTGAATATAACAGAACTGTTGTAATATCGTTCTAATTTAATTTCCAATAATTCGGGAACTCTTCCATTTCAAAATTTGAGTAATTGGAATATGCACGCATGCTTCCCTGTGCAGCAACTAAGTCATTGTAATGAATATTCATGATAGTGCCTTAAGCAATGCAGCTGCAATCCCAGCATCTACCTTCAGTGAGTAACAGGCAGCTGAGATGACCACACGTATATCTGTAGCATTCTTGTAAATAAAATAGTTGTGTGCAACCGGATTGTTTGTCTCCTTTCCAATTGGAATAAGTTCGCGGTTGGAAACTTCCATTACACACAGTTCGTCAAGAACAGAAACAGTGAGTCAACTGCATCACGTGTTATTTCATCCATGCTCATATTTTCTGGTAAATAGTTGCCAATGTATCTCCTAGCATTGGGAGTATGTTATGGTAGATTCAATATTAACGTTAACGTTATGAATAAAAATTCCATTCTTTCAGGTAGTTTAATTTAAAAGGATGCTGAATCCACAGCAATGTGGCTAAATGTTTTTGGTGAAAAATCGCTGTTTTGTAGCCAATTACAATATCGTTCCGGTCCTGTCGTTCTGGTGATTTTTGCCCAGAACGGAGCATTAATGTTTTCTAATTGAAAAGTTAATACTGGACAGAATACGGTGAACATTTTATTGTTCTCTTTTTTTACGACGGAATACCATCAAATATGTATGTTCGATGTATGATGTCAGGTGTAGCGCAACTTGTGTTTGTACAACATCAAAAGAATGGAGTTGTATGAAAGGCACAATTACTCGTGAGAGGCTGCCAAAATGAATAATAATGATAATGCGGCACTTAATTTTTACTCATAAAAAGTACTAGAATGAAAGCGTTATTACTGTATACTTTTAACTTTGGTAGTGTGTTTGACCGATATTATTACTTATGAAATAGTCTCCTCGTAAAATAATACTAAGTATTGTACCTTGCAATGGAGTGTTATTAGTTTAAGTGCAAGCGACAAAACATCATACAAAAGACATCACACGCCACGAAACTTCTTTTGATGAAATAGGTGGAAAAACAGTAAATCTCACCTGTACAGTTATGGAAGTAGAAAACTTTAACACACAAAAAGAACAAATAGAAATATTGGTTTCTTTTTTAGGACATTTCTTTGGGACATTTATTTTATTTGAGTAATTAAATTGAAAATGTTGCAGTGAGTCATCTTACTAAATTGGTCAAATTTTGCTATTCAGTGGTCCTGTGTGTCAGTCTGCAGTTCTCAAAAATCGTATCATAACTTTAACACTGTAAAATGGTAGCTCCCGAAAAACACCCGTTACGGCTTTATGTTTTGACTGTTGTAACTTAGAAACTTTATTTTCCTGAGTGCATAACACAAAGATGATCATATTATGGTCAGGTTTGAATAGCAAGGTCGTGTGGTCAATTGTAGTCCATAGTTAGTAGTATTTTTGATTGCTGTCTGAATATTTGACCTTTCATGAAAATATTATTGATGCATCAGGTAAATTTCAATATCGAAGACAAATTCATTCTTCGGAAAGTTGGGTACCACAGAGAAAATGTTTGATGAAACTAAAAATACACCATAAAAATTCAACTCCATCTGCAGTACCAGGATAGACAGCAATTAACTTAATATAATAAAATATTCATCATTCCAGACAATGGCGCACAAAAACATCCTTGCTCATCACTGACACTAATCTTCTGGTACAATTCTACTGCACCATACAGCATGAGCCAAAACTACAATAAAACCTATTTACCTCACTTCGCTATCATGACAGGGACTTTAAGTTGAATTGTGTTCAATTAACCTCTTGACATACAAACAAGTACGAGGTCAAATTAAATAATATTTTTGTCTGAAATGCGGGGCTAACGTCGAACGATGTTTCTCCAACAACTACAACACGAGTTTTAGGTATTTTCTCTTGACGTAGAGGTAGAATGTATACTTTTGACTAAAACTCTTTTAACCACTTAGAATAAAGAATGTCAAAACATCCATCCTTGAATTAATGCCATTAACAATAGAAATTTGTTTGTTTTGCAATACAGCTGCTGTAGGTTTCTAAAGAGAGAACAGTTTCAATTTGTATTTAAGGTAATAAACCACAGGCGAGTCGGAGGACTTGATAGTCTAATACAACATGTACAGTGCAAAACATTCCAGTTGGTCTCATAGATGAAGTGACTCGTTTTGTTCTAGTACTAATTCATTGGTTTTTCGCTCATGAATTCATTTCTAAAGTGTAGAAAACTTTCTCCTGTCCCGACAATGGTGTGTAATATGCTAATAGCTTCGTACTCATTGATTGCCTAAGATTGCTTTTCTCTTTGGCTCCAAGTATGAGGGCATTTCACACTCTGTTGTCAGGCCAAATAAAATTTTGCAGGTAATCATCGTTAAAACTTTATACATCAAACATAAGGTGTGGTTATCAAACATTGGTGACTTCGTCTTTAATTTCGAGACGTAAATACACAAACAAAACGGCAAAACTCTTTGATTTTGTTGAAAACTCCGAAACGTGCTTAAATACCTTGCTCGACGTGAAAGAGTTCAAAGAAATAAACAGCATGATTTTAAGAACATAAACTTGTATTCTACTGTTAAGAACGTAAAGACGTATTGTTAAATTTTAACAATATTTTAAAAAGAAGCCTAATTTTTTACATCTGGGCAACACAATGCCATGAACAGAAACATTCTCTACGAATAATATCTAATGAGTTGGTTGAAGTATTCCTTCTTACTTTTCCTCACAAACATCAAGAAAAATTCCTCACGGGTACAGTTGCAATTCAAGATTGGTTAGGCAACCTGAATACTAACTTCGGGATGTGTTATTGATGTGAATAACCACAAGTTATGAAGTTTCATGTTTTCTGTGATCAAAGGTTTCTGACCAGCCACCAGAATATACATGTATCACATACAGAGTATTTCGTGCTGTACTTTTCTCCGAAACATAAGAACAACTTGAATTTCTATTGTACTACGCAGCGCTGAATTTCAGAAATAATGATGATGATGATGATGATGATGATGATGATGATATAAAGATACCTTGATGTGTCTACAGTTGATTTGCAAAAATGTAAAACGAAATAAATTCTCGTTTAAAATTTGTACGTAAACTTGCAGGAAATTTACAATCTTAAAGATACTTAAGGTTTCAAATAAAATGTAACTTGGAAGACTCGACTGCCATATTGTTTTCCCAAAACAAATCGCGGAAAGATTACAGTGCAATCTCAAGTGGAGGTGGGGTTACATAATTTTGGTCCATGGTATGTAATTTAATAGGACTTAGCTGTCCACGAGATAAAAAGTGACCAAAATTCAGTTGAGGATGACACTCATGTGGTCATGTCACGTTATCATGTCTCGCTACAGGACGCAGTTTTATGATTTAGACTAATTCGATATATAAATCACTGTACTACAATTTTCTTTTTTTCAGTCTCTAAATGTACCTTTTGTTTTAAGCTCAGAAATGGCAGAAGCATTTGGAAACAAAACATACTTTTGTAAAGGCGATCTTATGGTAAACTACGGTAATAAAACATAGGACTTTTGCGCTACATAGTCTCGGTAGCACCTGATGCTCAATAAATCGGGTGTATTATCCATACCCTCCTGCAATACGTTTCCACATGTTGTGCTATTGTACACCAAACCATTGTGCACTAGAACGTGTTTCTGTATTGTTTCTGCATTATTTAGGGGAACATTTAATTAGAAACATAGATGTCCAATATATATTTACTGTAATTGTACAGCTGTCATGTTTAAGTATGGACAGAAACTTCATGGGATGTTTCATTATTGGGATTATCTATTTTTTGCATTGTATTTGAAATGTATACATGTGTTGTAATACGAAGTCCCTTGGTCTGTTCATCTGAACTGTGTCAGCATAATTTTCTTCTTTAGATTACCTTTTTATATAATCTAGTCCTGGTTATTAAGGTTTATTGTATTGAACTGCAATTGTTGAATTATTCAACATGTTTCACCAAGTCATTGTGTGTGCTTCTCATGTTCATTAACTTGCTTAAGTTTGGCCAAACACCAAAGTTGACATTTGTCAAAGCAGAAAAGTTATTGAGCGGTAACAATACAAGGACTGGAAGTAATTAGTAAACTATCAAACGAAATCCTTGAATTTTCTACCAACATTCAAGGCAAGCAAAATCTATTTTTAACAAAATCTTTATTCTTGTCACAATTCAGTGTTGGACCGTCATATAGTTTAAAGACCTGGAGATTCTTCAAATAAACTACAAAATATATCGCAATTTTTACCTTGACATTGTCCGCATGTTACTGTTAATCTTGGGTTGTTTATGTTTAGTTCAATCAGACTACCTACAGAAGCACTATTTATGAGTTTTACTCCATCACAAGTTGAATGATAAATAATGACGTGTGTCAATGACCAATCTGACCGTTTCATTCTCCTGAAAGGGGTGGTTTATTAACCTTTAAAGCCTGCCTGATTGGGAATAAAAGATAAATTACAGTGTATCAATAAATGGCATACCTAATAACCAAAGTAAACGATAACATGTGCACTAGGAGCAATGTAAATGTGACTGCACATTCTAGTGGTCTCTACATTGGTTTGAAAGATTCGTTTCTGAATAAATCTGAAGATAATGACTCTTTTATATTTACTGCATACAACTGCACGCACATATAATACTTTTTATGTGTACGCTACAACTAACCTAGTTTTCTTGATTTAAAGAGATCCTAAGATTTTAATGTACGCTGAAAGTTTCCCTTTGAGATCCGCATTGGGATAATACTGAAGATGTATCTGATTCTAGCTGACTTGTCTCATTTATTAGACTAGTCTATTTATTTTATCTAGCTCTCGATCATGTGGAAAAAATTAACACGCACTCTCACATGATGTAAAATCAGTGCACCCACTTCTGTATTTGCACATCTTCGTATTATTCTTTCCTATCCGTCTATTACAGGCCAATATCATTTAAATAATATGGGAAAATATTTTTTGACATTTTAGTACATTTACAGTACTTCACAGAGGCTATTAACGGACATAAAGGGAATGGACGTGGAATTTGATGGCACACAAATAATACAATCACAGAGAAACGTGAACGACTGAGGAAAAGACCTACTGCATTTTCCTACTGCATGCCCAAATAAGAAATCAATTTAAAATTACCTTTTAGTGAACACTGTAACAGTGCAATCCATAGGAATGTAGATATATACATCTTGACGGTACATTTCTGTTTTCTTGTGAACATAATTAACAGTAAATTCCAATACTTTTCTATCTGGTAAAGTTCGATTGATGATCGTTCTGCAATTGGCAGTATTGTTCTTTTGCTAATTTAAAAGACTTTTTAATTATTTTGAAATAGTTTCTCTTATTTATAATATCGCATCCATGTTAAAAATTAGATGTTTTAATTTACTTTACTAATTTCAAAAATTTCCCGAACAGCGGGAATCAATGTTGAAGTTGTCAAGAGAAACGTAAATAGTATGCAACTTTCTGAGGCTCACAGCTTCACTCCTACATCTGTTCAACTCCCTAAAGTAACAATATCAGTGCAGTGATAGACGCTTACAGGACCCATTGAGTGCATGCTAAGTCAGTAATATGCCACTCAAGAGAGTACTTAATGATAATGATTACAGCATCCCAAGAGTCAATATTGTCTGTCGCAATCTTCAGGAATCAAATTAAATCTCTTATTGGTAGTTACATTACACCTCACAGTGGACCAAAGATTTTTCTGAAACGAATTTGGTTTCGATGTAGAAATTAACATAGTGTATCATGCCAACTAAATAACTGGAACATTAATTATTCCGATACGGCGGGCGCTTTGATACTTTCCAGATGTTAGGACGCTATCCAATTAAATTCTATTATTTCCCTTTCCATCTTGGTGTCCAGGTACAAGCTAAGCATTTCCAAGATAGAACATGCTCCGTCTGAATACAGTGCAAGTTGCAAGATAACGATGCACACAGAAATTTAATGTCTGCCACACATTAAGACATTTTTTAGTTATTCCATGAAAGAAAATGAAGGGCGTCTTTAATTTGTTGGACGGCAATATTTCCAACTTTTTGTTTTTGTCATGACCAGATACGTCTAACTCCTGTCATTTACGACCACGCTTAGGAACCAATTTTTATGGTCGTAAATAACAGGTGGTCGTAAAACACAGCTAATTTAAATGGAAACTATAATTTTATTTCTGTAAGATCTGGTCACAAATGACAGGTGATAGTGAAACTGTGTAGTCGTACATGACAGGTTTCATTGCATAGACATTTTCATTCTCCAACTGGTTTTCATTGCCTACGTGCCGCTGTGTAAGCTAGTTAGCGTGGGGTATCTTGGGTGTCCTGTCAATAGACCTCTCTCCCATAACAGAAATAGAAATATTAAAATGTCACCATCTGTTTAAATAAATCTTAACCAACCGTTTTACATAGTTACATAGAAAGTCGACCTTTAATATTGTACCTTAGAACACCTGCCAAATGAAGTAATTGTGGTATCAAAAGCTGAATGAAATCTACATTTCAACACAATTTTGTTTTCCTGCAGGTGCTAGCTCTTTTTGTTAATTGGGGATTATCTAACGGTGTATATTTTCCTGTCGTTGATTGTTGCTATGTTTCCGGCGTGACCGTTAAAGAAGGAGAAAGGTCTTAGTGTGAGAAGAGGATTTGAAGTTGGAAAATACAAGTCTCCTGATGGCGTTTATGCATGCTTGTTGGAAACGTTTATTCTGGATTTTGAAAACGCTTCAATGGAACAGTGTTTTCTTGGCTGTATGCGCGCGCGAGTGAGTGTGTGTGTGTGTGTTACTGGGATCAAATAGGAAGCAAATCATTTGTAAGCTGTACTTCCGCATAAAGCTGGTGTCGCAGTTTCATTCATGTCGTAATTAATCTCTGTCAACCCAAACCAAAATCTATTACTCATAATTGGTACAGAGAACATCAATGGGCACTTTTGTAGTTGTTGTTTTTTTGTAGGTAATCGATACATATACCCTTTGCCAGTGTTATTAGAGTGTATGGCTTAATGGTTTGCAAAGAGCTAACCATGTTCACGGCTGAATTCATGATAATCCAATAGAGAACAAAGACGAATTGTAAATAACTGTTAACACATGTAAATCAAACCCACAAGTTCGACAGTAATGGATCCGGATGATTGCTACCTGAACACAGGTAGCTAAGTGATGAGTTTGTAGTAATTTTACACAATCCTGACAGTTAACTGCGTCCTGACGCGCGGGTGGGGTGCGTCCTGACGCGCGGGTGGGGCACGTACTGAGACGCATCCTGAGACGCAGGTGGGGCACATCCTTAGATGCGGGTGGGGCGCGAACTGAGACGTGGGTGGGGCGTGTCCTGACATGCACATCCTGAGATGCGGGTGGGGCATGTACTGAGATGCGGATGGGGTGCATCCTGATGCGCGGGTGGGGCGCATCCTGATGCGCAGGTGGGGCGCGTCCTGACACACAGGTGGGGTGCGTCCTGACACGCAGGTGGGGCATGTCCTGATGTACGGGTGGGGTGCGTACTGAGACATGGGTGGGGTGCATCCTGAGACGCAGGTGGGGTGAGTCCTGATGTACGGGTGGGGTATGTCCTGATGCGCGGGTGGGGCACATACTGAGATGCGGGTGGGGCACGTCCTGAGATGCGGGTGGGGTGCATCCTGAGATGCGGGTGGAGTTTGTACTGAGATGCAGGTGGGGCACTTCCTGAGACATGGGTGGGACGCATCCTGGCACATGGGTGGGGTGCATCCTGACAGCTAACTGTGTCCTGACATGTGGGTGGGGCGCATCCTGATGCGCGGGTGGGGCGCGTCCTGACATGCGGGTGGGGCACGTCCTGACGCGTGGGTGGGGCGCATCCTGACACATGGGTGGGGCACATCCTGACACGCGGGTGGGGTGCATCTTATTTGTTCACCTTTTGGGAATGACTGTTTGTGCAAAAGAGTACCAAGTACTAAGAATAAACATCCGTACCCTGGAAAAGTACGTGGATGACAGTGTGTATGAGCACAAGGGTGTCCGTGCACAAGGAGTGTCTATGCACAAGGAGTGTCCGTGCACAAGGAGTGTCCATGCACAAGGAGTGTCCATGCACAAGGAGTGTCTGTGGACAAGGAGTGTCCATGCACAAGGCGTGTCTGTGCACAAGGAGTGGGGCATGTCCAAATGCGTGGGTGGGGTGCGTCCAGACATGCGGGTGGGGCGTGTCCAGACACACAGGTGGGGCACGTCCTGAGATGCGGGTGGGGCATGTACTGAGATGCAGGTGGGGTGCATTCTGACATGTGGGTGGGGCACGTCCTGACACGCGGGTAGGGCACATGCTGACATGCGCAGCCCATTTTATGGAAACTTCAGGGAGCTCAAAACAGCACTTCTACTTTTGAGCTGATCACATGTGTGCATGCATGTGCATGTGCGTGTGCAT
>JBCAUI010139982.1:0-18119 GCA_038406195.1 Haplosyllis anthogorgicola
AATAATTTTTTGAATCATAAGTAAAAATTACTGTATCTGTATATTTCATCATTTCAAAGTTTACAAAATCATTTTTAATGTAACGTCAATAAATTCTTCAAAAATAAATGGTAAAAAATAATCTGATAGAATGGTTCGGTAATGAAGTTATTGAATTGCTACCCAATATTTACTGAACAAAACTGTTATCTACTTGCATGTGATTTTATTTTTCTGCAAATTACAGCTGTGAAAAAGGGGAGGTACACTCACTCAAAGAAGGCTGAGGCTATCAATATATCCAGAAAGTATTGGGACGCAAAATCATCAACTAGCCAGAATTCAGAAGTGACTTCAGAAAATGGAGAAAGTTTAAGCCCTGCTCCGTCAACATCAACATCAGCGGCATCACCATCCTTCCCAAGTAGCAACAGTGCTTCGTCCGTGTCTTCTAACAGATCTTTATCAGCCTCGTCCAGTTTGGCTTCCATGTCTTCTGAAGATGGGGAACCTGAGACAGATTTCACATTTGACCTTGGTGATGTCCTTGAAAAGTTTGACGTGGAAAAAGATCCTTGTCCGTGTTCTCTGAATTTGAACTGTGAGGATCGACAGAAATTTCAGGCGGCATTACACAAAAATCCTGATGTTAATACAATCCAGGTTAAGACATCGATTCATTTATTTAGCACGTAGAGCTTGTAGTCCACAGGTAGCTATGGACGTTTCCGGATTAGTGCCCACTTTACAATGAATTTCGGAAATTATATATTTAAAGAAAGACGTAAAACATGTTTTGTGAAATTGACGTCCTGATCAGAAATTTGGTGAGGAAAGGTATTTGAGTTGATGTGTAAAGTTTTTCATTCTATACATCCTCGACATTTTATATCCACAGTCCCCGTCGCAATGTGCAGAAATGGAGCTCGATTCTACACAATTAACTTATGGTACTATCGATGATCTCGATCGAGAAGAACATGCAATGCCTTACTGCAGCCAGTCTCCAGAAATAGAGAGGGAACTTACTAGAGAAACTCTTGGATGTTCAGTGCCACTGATGAACATATTTAATCCCGGTAACACTTTAGAATTTAAAAAAAAGGTTAGAAAACCCCCCCAAAAAATCCAGTAATCTCTTGTCTCCTTTGAGTAGATTTGTGGTTCTTTCCCCTATTTTATAAAATTATAACGAGAGAAATGACCCGGGTATAGGCCGGGTAAAAGTCTATCACGCTGATAAAAAGTCAATTCTCACCTTAGCCTTTGTACAAAATGGCTGCCAAATACATCCCATAATAAAATAAAAATTTTCTCCCATGATCCTTTGCTGCTGAACAAGTTTGAACATGATCTGGCAGGTGAGGCGGCTTGACCTTGGACAATGCTGGAACAACCCAATGTACTTTTTCATTGTATTTTAGAGGGCTACAGGAAATTGTGCTATTTCCAGTTTGGCTCCAATTCAAACCTTATCTTAATGTTTACTTTTACTAGCAAGTGCTACATAGGTGCCATTCTGCTGTGATGCATTTTTACCCCATTTTGGACCACTTTTCCCCAAAACTTGGTATCTTGGAAACCATTCTGAGTATTATGGGATAGAAAACAGAAAATGTTGATTTTGACTGGGAAAAATTGCCCAAAAAGGCTCGAAGGTCCCCACATATAGCTTTTGGGGCATGCCAAATCCAATGGTAGTGGAATGTTTTTACCTTCAGCAGCAAAATTTTTTCAAAATGCATTACAAAACATTGGTCAAATCCTTTTGGGAGGTGTGGAGGGAGGGGGTTAGGGGGGGTTCCAAATTTGATGTCAGTTTCATCAAATTCTAAATATTAAGGGGAGAAATGAAAACTATCTCAAAACTATTGACAGTACAGACTTTTAACCAGCACCATTGTGATTGGCACATTGAAATACATATAAATGTGGATTCTGGCAATATCAAGGCTGTTTTTCTGGGTGAAAAATCAATTACAATCAATTTGGACCACTTTTTCCCAAAAAACTGATATCTCAGGAACTGCTTGTTGTAGAGATGACCACCAAAAGATTTGACATGCCCCAAAACCTATATACAGAAAATGTGCCAGGGTGTAAAATTGGAACTGGCTAAAAATAGAAAATGTTGATTTTGACTGGGAAAAAGTGCCCAAAAAGGCTTGTGGGGGTTGTCTCACCAAACATGGCATAATATACATGTAGATTAATTTTCCATGATGTCTACATATGCAATATTACTCTTCAAGGTTTGGATGCATTAATTTTATGGGTGATATTTGTTGATTTAAATTTGAAGTTGTTCCTCATGGAACTATTACACTATTTTTATAATATTTGGCATAATATACAACTACACACAGTGCAAAATATGGCATAATATACATGCAGAATAATTCTCCAAGATGACTAATTATGAAATATTACTATTCAAAGTTTGGATGCATCAATTTGATGGTTGATATTTGTGGATTTAAATTTGAAAGAATTCCTCATAAAAGAGTTACTCTATTTGTATCACAATAATTGGCATCATATACAGGCAGACTAACTCTCCTTGATGTCATTAATTTAGTATTTGAAATTTGTGGACTCACATTTGAAATGAAAAAAGCAGGCTTTGCCTGTTAGGTATAAAAGTAGTAAGAAGAAGTGGGGTGTATCTGCACTTTGCACTGAATGACCTGATTTTGGGGGGACCAGTCTGCACTTGAACCTGATGGCACCACAGCCTGGGGGGCCAGTCTGCACTTGGACCTGATGGCACCTCAGCTGGGGGCTGGTCTGCACTTGGACCTGATGGCACCTCAGCCGAGGGGGGGGGGGACTGTATGCCCAGTTTTGACTCAATAGGCAAACCACCTTTCCCTTCACAGTAGTCTATGAACGCGAACCGTGATAGACTAATAAATAAAGTATTATGCAAAACAAATTCTGCAATATTTGTAAGACGGTTCTCTTCCTTCAAGTAGATTTTACCATCGCTGCGCTTCTGTGCATAACGTCTAAATTTTTATAATTACATAGAATAGTTGTATTTAATTACAAGGAACCCCGACAAGGGAAACAATAGATCTGATGTCGCAAGACAGATGTGGAGTACCAGATGTAACAACTGATGGTTTCCTCATGTCCAGAACAAGAAGAAGGAAAAGATACGCGTTGCATGGTAAGTTGTGTAGAGTTACACTTGTCACTTACTTTGATTATCGGTTTTAACGGTTTTACTTGCGAGACACACTGTTATGAGGACTTAAAAAATTAAATATAGCTCGCCTATTTGGTGCCCTCCTCCAACAAAACTCTTTGTGCCCTGCTGACGAACAACCATCATAATCCTCTGTGTGTTCATGTCGGCGAAGTTTGACTTTTCGTATTTACTTACATCGTAATTCTAAACAAAATTCATACGGTTTCAGTTTAATGATATAACACAAACAAGGTCAAATTGACGTATGTCTTAGCACTCTTTTGCTTAAATAGTATCGTCTTGCCACGGAATATTTGCTAATGCATGAATTTGATGATTATGATACAATGGCTCTATTACCATACATACAATGGAAAATCCTCCCAGACATACAGTAGAGATTTCCAAGAAAACCCCAGAATGTCCTACAAAAGCCGAGTGGCCTAGACAATGTCTCCTTATGAAAACATGTCTCTTGCATCATTAGAAGGATAACCGGAAATAAATAGAAATACGTTCTATGATTTTGAAATTTGTCACGATTTCCACATTTACTATAACTTCTTATTCTTAATACATGTCTGTCAAAAACTCGTTTTGCTTACTCTCCCATACTCCCATTTTAGGTACGAAATGGAGGTTGCCCGACTTAACCTATTGCATAAAAGAATATACAACTGATCTGACATACATGCAACAAGAAATGGCTATTAGAAGGTCATTTATGGTATGCACTTTAAAAGTATTTAAATAAATTTAAAAATATAAATATGTTTCGTGGAGTAAAAAATAGAGCATGAGATAATAGGTCAAATTGAGAAGATCATCTCAATGTCTTTCAAATTTTGCATTTAAAATAAAAGGCAAAGCTAACGTTTTTGACAGAATCCGACTAAGGGTTCTGTAAACAGTTCTTGGTGGTGCGGTGCCTCAATTGTGACCTTACACCTTAACAGTAGTTTTCGTCGTACAGTCGGGAGTGCGCATTGGAATGGTTCTCGTGGCTGCCCCCGTACACAAAAAAGTGCACAAAAGCAACGCGGTATTTTCTTGTAACTATTAACACTTATCGTTTAGGCGAAAATGAATTCATCTACAATACCTTGTTTGTGCTGAAAAAGTTTGGGACCCCGGGTGGGGATCGAGCCCACGACCTCCGGGTTACATGACTGGTGCTCTTACCAACTGAGCTACCGGGACCTCACACCTTCCCAGCACAATCGAAGCCCATCACAGGCTGCATGGTGTCCAGGTGGCTCCATCTCAGAGACCTTGATATCTCAATTGATAACCTGGCGCATGGGCTTCGATTGTGCTGGGAAGGTGTGAGGTCCCGGTAGCTCAGTTGGTAAGATGAATTCATTTTCTCTTCAATTAACAGACAGCCTGAGGAATATTTATTTCTTTGTACACTTATCGTTTAGATGTGGGAAACTAAGTCAGCTCTGACATTTAACAAGGTAGACGACTGCAGATATGCTGTCATTGAAATTAGGTTCGTTTCAGGTATGTAAGTTTTAATTGTAATTAATGCTTGGGAACCTCAATTGCTCTTAGACCTGAGAGTCAAAAGGAATATTCCGACAAAGAGCTTTGACTGAAAACGTTATACAAACAAAAGTAGCCGATTCCTGACAAAACAGACATAAAGTGTCATATACATTAACAGGTGAACATGGAGATGGAGAACCTTTTGATGGTCCAGGTTCTACCCTGGCCCATGCTTTCTTTCCTAAATATGGTGGCGACGCCCATTTTGATGATGAGGAAAACTGGTCCGATATATTGCAAGGTAAAATACTTGCTAAACCGCAATAAAAACTGCTTCACGTTAATAAATTCAGACTTTTCTTAAACTGTTTCTATGATCTATTGCTGATATTTCAGAATCAAGGAGTGGAAAGAAATGGTTAATGCCAATTGCAACCCACGAGCTTGGTCATTCTTTGGGATTAGGACACTCTAAGGATAGAGAGTCTATCATGTACGCCTATTATAAGTCATCTATGCCTGCCACTGGTCTCACTGATGATGATATCACAGCTATACAGTTTTTGTACGGTAAATGTACATCATTTGTATACACTACCGTTTGTGTTTATCTCACGCATTAACTAAAATATTTTCTAGTTGTCTTTGCATATAATTGATTCACGTTTGCATTTATTATCTCAATAAAGTCGATAGTTCTTGCACCAAGAGTTTTTACGCTTAGCCGACAGAATGAGGTTGAAAGTAGCTTTAGCCTCAAGACATGCTACTTTTTCTAGGTTCACCAGATGGAGCGCCCCCTATAGTTGCTACTCCTGAACCCTCCCCACAATTCAGACCGCTACCTCCACCTCCACCCCCGTCGCGGCCGAGTAGACCGTCATACAACAGAAACTTCATCTGTACCAGTGTTAGAAAACCAGACGCTATGGCCATGTTAGGAGATGGCCTGACTTACGGATTTTATGGTATGTAAATGATTTAGATAGGTCTTAAATTTATACTAATTCTTCATAGACATTTTCGTATTAATCCTCGCTTAAACATAATCTACTTTTGTTTGTGTACATCAGTTCAAAATGTTATAATTTAGAAACAGTTCTGCAGAGTTCAGACTTTTCTTAAATTCTTAGGTTTAACGTAAAGTTGAAGTTCATAGTTTAAATGCACAGGCTGTACAAATGTGCATTCCAGATTGACATGTAAGAAACTCAGGCACTTTAATCACACAGACTCATTGAGCCGCAACTGTGTAATACCAATTTCTAATGTTCAGGTGAATATTTTTGGCGTATGAACAGCACAGCGTCAATAGACAGAACCCCGCGGCGTATCAGTGAGACGTGGAGAACCCCGGACGGGCGGGGACTCTCCGCGGAGTTCGATGCCGTCTTATTCTGGCCGCACTCTTGGGAAAGATGTAAACCTACGTGCACTGGGAAAACGTTCTTCTTTACGGTATTTATTATGTGCATTTCAGGCATTATTTATTGTACCGAACAAGGATTCTTAGCAATCTCCGAAATAAGTCCCAATATTGTGACTTAAATCTTTATTCTAATTTAAATGTTTCATTTTCTGCATTTGCTCCAGGGTCCATATGTGTACATAATGGAAGAAGGTTATGGTACAGACGGCTATGTGAACTATGCTCAAGCCATTAGTGATGTCTTTCCCGGTTTATCGCCAAATGTAGATGCTGCAACAGTTTGGACAGGCAATAACAAACTGTACTTTTTCAAAGGTGATAAATGTTTTATAGTGCTGCAGTTTTAGTTGTCCATGTAAATAGAATTGTATTTCATTTAGACCAGCCTGTTAGTTCTTTTGTGTTACTTGCCTGTTACTTGAGTGTTACTTGAGTGTTACTGATGCACATTGATACACGATTAAAAACTAGATATATTTCATCAGGTAATGAATATTACAAAAGTAGTCACTCTACAAAACCGTACTACATAGACGTGGGATATCCGAAGTCACTGAATATATGGGATATAGGTAATGTATAGTACTGTTTTATCGCATTAAATATCCGGAATCTTTGTTTACATTTATTCACATGTAATTTTTTCTTCGTCATTTAAACTAATCAACATGACACTGCACAAAAGGAGGAACTTGCATGTGAGATGTACAAACAAACCGTCAAGATCCTTAACGAAACAACTTTATTGTTTCAAGATGTTCCATTATTATGATTATAATTCCCTTTTAAATGACAACAGCCATTTGATTTGCTGCAGGCTGGGATCGGGTAGATTCAGCTGCATTCTATTGGAAATTCAAGCGTAATGAGGACAGAATAGTGAAAAAGACTTACTTTTTTCGAAATAATGAATATGTCAGATACAATGACGATCAGTTACAAGTAAGTAAAATTAATGTTTGATAAGCTATTAAAAAGACATCGTGAGAAAGAGCCACTTAAAAATGAATAATAAGGAAAATCAGCAGTGTGTCGTGGACATAAACAAAATCGGGATGCAAAATTAAGTTTTTTCTAGATGAATGGATTTGTCTTCAGTTTCTGTATTTGATATTGTTTCCAATCCTTTCAAACTTAACGTTCAAATTTCAGAGAGATCCTGACTATCCAAAATACACGTCCACGAACTGGTATGGATGTTCGACCAGATTCGGCCGTATCCTCGAAAGAGACACCAGTTCAAGTGCTGAAGAAGCAGAAGAAAACTTTGCAGAGAACCCAATCAATATAGAAGTTATTGACAATGCCCAAGGTATATTTGTTAAATGTTACACACATGTTGCAGTATTGACGAATACTTAGACTCCCTTGTATGTCACAATTCTACTGTATAGATACATTTAGATTAAGTACTATCTGAAATACTAGTTTAAGAATATTACTGTGCGGAATACAAGGAATCGTTTCGTGCCATTTCCAGTTGCTCCAAATGATATGATTAGGCATTGGCATTGCAAAGGTTTGTGTTTTGTTTTGACTTCAGGAATGCCATTCGATGACGGAATAGACCGACCCAATCCGGATGACAGTTCTCCAGTAGCAGGGAAGGATTACATACACGTGAAAGGGAAACTGATCAATCCAGCTGGGAACACAGATAACAAGCTTTTATCGGATATGGACCAAATATCGGATGAAAGCAAGCAAATTTATAGTTCTTCACCACCGGTTACAATTAATGTATACAAACTAGTCATTTGTTTTACGGCTTTCGCAATGTTTATAATATAGATACATAAAAAATCCCTAGTGAATCATCATGGTTGTAACAGAAAAAGGATTGGCTGGTATGTAAGTTAGAACCTGTAGACCTACACAATGATACATATTGATAGTGTTGTTATCTTAAGGATTCATCTGAAGTCTTGCCCATACATCATGTATACCATCACTTTCATATTCTTCTAACTCATTTTAAAATCTCAAACCATTCCAGAGAACAAAATATAATTCTTTTTGAGAACAATGAAAATTTCTGGCTGTTACTTCATAAATGCAGCTAAGAAACAAATGTACACAAGTAGGGATTCGGCAACGGCGTTTATTTGTCTTCAATTATGAACCCCATCTAGTTTGTTTTGCGCAAACAACATACGGAATAGACTTAGTGTGATCATTGCGCCTAAGTTTGCATCCAACTTTGTTAACAGTTTAAACCAAAACACATTTATTTCAGTCGTTCTGGAAGTTGTAATGCAGCTTTGTACATAGCAAGGGGAGATATCACAGAGCTAAAACGCAGCTACACATGGCCTATCCTTTATCATTCGAAACTTTTAATATTTCCCAATTTTGGCATGTTGTTTCTCAGCTACGTAATCCTTTGAAGGCCATACGCAATTAATAGAATAGGCCGTGTTAACTTATCAATAATTAGTGGAACAATAAGAGCTCATCGTACATCTGTGATCTACTTCAAATGTAACATGTTCTGTTACCTTTATGCATAATGTATTTAGTCTTTTTTTATAACGTAACGTATGTTAAGAGAGTGAGTAGTTATTTACTTTATATCAAGGAATAATATGATCGGCTAATATGTTTTACGCATGCTGAACCTTACTCATGAAACGGTCACAAACTCATAAAAATCATCCTATTCACCATTGTACATCAAATAGATAATTAAGTTTATATTATTCGTGTTAATCACGCTTTTGTTACACATTTATATTATAAATGCTTTGGAACAAATATGCTAAAAGTAGTGGGACAAATAAGTTTGTTTTTGAGAAGAAAACATCAATATTTAGAATTTTAAACCTGTTGTTAAATTGTAGACAAAACAGAGAAAATATTCATGGCACTTATACCAGTTAGTGGTTGCATTATGCCTTGAAATCTAGCCTATGTGTTACACTTCATTTCTTTTTATCAAATGAGTAGTTACTTGCAAATAAAGTTACTTTGGTCTACACTTAACATAAAATCTCATGTTTTAAATTCTGTAACTTTAAAAGTTAAATTTATATAAAAGTTGTAATTATGCCCATATTAACAACTTAAAATCAAGTAAGGAAAGATTTTCGGATATAGTCTAGGATATATAGTCAATGTATTTATCACAATGATAAAGGGAGCATAAAAGGTTTAGAGTGAACTGTATGACTCGTTTATGGAGATGATTACGTGGGTAGCCCCCAGGGAGGAGCTGACATGTGAACGCCCAGGGCAAGTGTCACGTGTTATCTCAGGTGTCATGTGTCCACTTTTCAAACGTAGTACTCTACACAATTTTATACAATATTTAGTCACTGGTTGATTAACATTTCTACGTGATGACGTCCTAACCAAAACAGGATTTAACAAATTTTTAAAACGTTTCCTACAAAGTTTCTATCAAGTATCATTTAATGACGGGAAGATTCATAACAAATGTGTTAGCTTTGTATCGTTTGACATTTTGTGCGGAACAAACTACACGGATTTCATACAAAGCTTATCACCAGAATACAGACAGGAAGTGATGATATTTCACAATGTTTCGAATTCTCAACGGGCCAAAATTTGTGATGTTACTCGCCGAGAGAGATTGAATTCCCACAGGGACAAAACTCACTTCAGTATTTCCATGTAACATTTTCAACATAATGCTGCTGAGAAGAAGATGTTTATTATTTCTTGGTTTGCAATAATGGTCATTTTCAGCAATGGATATTTAATTCAATTAGGACACTGTGGTATTTTTGTTTCATTAAACTACGTTCTTTTTTATTTATTAGAGGATATTATATTTTAACACAGGATCGAGTATATATAAATAATCATAGGAAACATAAATTTTTCACAATAATATTTACAGGAAATAATGGTATTTAATACCTCTTTCATTGCAAATCATGTTTCATGCGCAGTTACCGTTATGTAGCCCGAAGCTAATTTAAGTGTGCTGTCTATTTATTGTAAATAATTATGGCTTCGCTTTTTTTCAAATTTAACAGTACACGGAATTTGTATCAGTTTCGAAATGTCTAGAACAAAAGGGAGGACATAAGAATTTCACGCTGTGCTTTTGATGCACCATTGTTCCCAAACTGATACAAATTCCGTGTACTGGTACACATTTGCTGAGGATTTAGTCATTTGGGACAACATTTTAAATATTGGCTATGTAAATTAAAAATTATATGTTTATATGTCTACATTTATGATAAGTCTGTTTATGCTTTAGTTTCTTTATGTTATTCTGTATGATAAATCAACTGGAGTCCTATCTGAAAAATCATGAAGATATGTTATCTTTGACATACACGTGTTTTAAAACAGTTTAAATGAAGTATACATGTTTTCAGTGAGTCATGAGAGAAACGTGATATGGTCTCAACGCGATGAGAGTGAGGAAGGTTTGTCACGCATTGTAGGCGTGAGTGGAGACCCCGTGGTGTGGGTAGCGAATAGAACGGCTTCAACAAGATACATCACAGCTCCCAATAAGGTACTAGTAATTTGTATTTAGGTAAATTTCTATTCACACGCTGTCCCATAATGTCAGTCATTGCTCTGAGGTTGACTCACTAAACCGATCTAACTCTGTGCAAACAACCGTTAACATACAATTATTAACACAGGAAACAAAACAAAAGAATCTAAATTACTTGTACAAATTGGTAACTAAATTTGATGTTGGTGTCAGAGACAATGTAGTTTTGACATATTTTTTCTTTGAATTTAGTCATGGAAGTTCACCGCGTTAGGTTCGGATTTTCATAGGAAGACTTTGTACTGGAGTGATGCCGGAAATAAGAAAATTCAGGGACTAAAGCTCGATGGTAGCAACACAGCATTCACTATTTTCACGGGAACATCTACTCAGGTAATTAAACCTTCGGTGTTCATTGCAAAACATGTTTTGATTATGATGTCTATTTGTAGGTCGACCGTTTCAATACAATGTCGATTTATCTGCAATTAGTCAACGGAGTTTCCATTTCATTGTTTTCTTTTCATAAAATAGGTCGAAGCTATCGCCGTTGATTGGCTGGCAAGTAATGTGTATTGGACTGACTCTCTGTACAACTGGATCGCAGTCGCACCAGCAAGAGGAGATAGTCATCTCTTTCATGTACTCATTGATTCTCAGCTGGACCATCCGGCGGGTATTGCTGTCTATCCTCAAAAGGGATTGTTAATATGGAGCGACAGGGGCGCTTTCCCACGGATAGAGATGTCATCTTGTGCTGGAAAAGGACGAACAGCTCTGGTTCAAGTATAAATTTATCTACTTTCAGTCAAATTTCTTTCGAGTTATAATTGACTTCGTTAATTAACGCACTATGCTCAAGATGAACGGTAAATGATAATATATATATATATCACTATTGAAAATAATATTGACTTTATTTTCTTTTGACTCGCAAATAAATTGCAATCCATTGCTTCTAAAGTGATCACTAAATACGTTTGCAGCACGACGTCTCACAGCCTCTGGGTTTAGCAATAGACTATGAAGAGGATAGACTTTACTGGGTTGATAGGGGCAAAGGCTCCGTTGAATCAATATCCCTCAATGGGAGAAACAGGGTAACATTATTTTCCGCACGTGAGGCAAGATTCTATGGGATTGCCCTTCATCCGGTAAGATTTTGTTTTAATCAATTGCTCGATAGTTATTCGCAGACTCTCCAACTTACAATAAATTACATACATTACTAACCCTTTATAAAACCCTTTTTCAGACTTACTTATTTGTAACCGATCAGCACGAAAATCAATTGTATGTTTTTGATCGACAAAGAAGAAAACACGAAGTTAACTTCCAAGTTGGAGCTAGGCCATATGATATCATGATGTACGACTCTTTTCCCCAAGAATCCGTACTATGTAAGCCGACATCTTATCACACGTATTCATACTTAGACATTCAAATTAAAAATATAAACAATAACATTCACGATAACTAGGTTGATGACTCTTATTTCTCCGTACTTAGCTGCCTGTGAGTATGCGTCTTGTGAACATCTGTGTGTAATCGAGGCTCAAGGGGGAGCGGGGTGCATGTGTGCAAAAGGTTACACGCTCCAACCTGACAGAAAATCTTGTAAAGGTAACGTACTATTCCAATTCAGAAGAAACAGTTGAAAACCAGGGCATTCACTTGCAACTTGGATTTATTACCTAATTGATTTTTTTTCAGATAATGGCAAGTTGGGAACGCCTCAGTTTATCTACTCCATTGGCACCGCCCTGTGCAGATTTCCTGGGAACCTTGCTGATATGAGCTTACAGGTACTGACCATTCAAATCAGTTTCGTGGAATCAACCTCTGTATTTTCAATTGCAGATTAAAGTTAAAGTTATTAAGTCAAACTCTTTAATTTATAAATGAAAATTTAGTATTGTTTAATTCCAGAATGTCAGCCTAGACACGCAATGCTTTCTGACTCATCGTAGAGGAGTGCTTGCTCTTTCGTTTAATGTCCGAAAAGATATCATCTATTTCTCTGAGAACAAAACAAAAACAATATCCAGGGTTCGCATGATTACGGGCGAGGGCCCGGAGATCATCATTGGTGGAACGGGAACCGTAGAAGGTATTCAAACTAAAGTCAGTTTAATTATGTGCCAAAATAATTTAGCTCTCAAACAGCTTAAAAAGAAGTTCAATATTATTTTACTTGTCAGGTCTAGCAGCGGACTGGATTGCTGGTAACCTATATTGGACAGACTCATCCTTTAGTCACATCATGATATCAAGAGATGACGGAAGATATCAGAGGGAATTGATCACTACGGACTTGGATCAACCACGAGGAATAGCAGTAGATGCAGTGAACAGGTGTGTTGTCTGATATACATCACTAAGTTCCTACGTTTCTAAAACTAAGAAACCCATTGTGTACAGAAAGCAAAGTTATACGTGATCTTTCCTTTGACTTAGGAAAATTTATTGGTCAGATGTTGGAAAGCAACCAAAAATAGAGACATCTAATCTGGACGGCGGTGACAGACGCCTTGTAATAAACACTGATCTTGGAGCACCAAGCCACCTCGTAATTGACTACAGAAGGCAGACCCTTTGTTGGTCAGATTCAAAACTGCAAAGAGTAGAATGCATGTCTCTTGATGGAAGCACAAGAAGAACAGTTTTGTCAATCCACGGCAAAATATTTGGACTTTCAGTATTTCAGGTGAATATAAAATAAAGATTTTGTTACGTTTAGTTTAATGGGGTTACGATATTAGTTGCACAACTGTTCCTTATTATCAGGATTATCTGGTGTGGACTGATGAAGGAGAAAGAAACGGCATCCACGCAGGTCTAATATTGACAGGAGAGAAAGTCAGAGGAGTTGTACATCCGGGTATTGGATCAGCAAATGACGTCATAACCTACGATTACTCATTGCAACCAACAGTTCCGAGTAAGTGGTATATTATTACGTGTAAAAATGTAAGAAATCCATTAAATTTACATTAACATTTGACAAATCGTGCGATGATAGCACACAGCAAATTTCTCTACATGAAAAATACAAACATTATCATATGTTTGGAAATTGCAAATTCCACGATTTTCTAGTCATGCAACACAATTTACATGTGAACCATGATGCGACTATAGCTTACTGATTACGTTGACATTTAGGTGTGTGTGACGACAAAAATGGTTCCTGTGACCACCTGTGCTTGGCTCTGCCTGTCCGAAGCCAAAGAACTCATATCTGCAAATGTGCAATGGGTTTTGTGTTGGATGGTAACCAAACAGGGTGCAAAGCAGGTATGAAAACAATTATAGGTATGACTATACTAGGATGTTATTTAAAGTACGCACATTTCACAGTAAGATTCAAAACAATTCGTTCATTTGTTCAATTCTCATTTCAGATGTTATGTACGATAATTTTCTGTTATTCACTGATACTTACCAGAAACAAATATACCAGATGGATTTTACATCTGGTGCTTTCCACGCAGTTCCTCTGTCTGGACATGATAATCCCATTGCTGTAGATTACGACCATGTTGAAAATAGGGTATGTAAACAGTGACTTTGCCACATCATTTCCTTAACAATTCAATTGGAATTACATGTGTATTTTTAAGATTTATAGCCTATCATTCGTCATCCAACAGGTGTATTGGACTGACGTGGCCGGAAAAGTAATCAGAAGAGCTTTCATTAATGGATCTCAAGAGGAGGATGTTATACAACTGTCTCAAGGTATAGTTGCATCGAATCATAAAAATTGTCTGACTTGAATTGGAATATTTCGAAAAATAACGGATTTCATCCAAACTGTCTACCATTTGAACAATCTATTGAGTATTGGACATTTGTTGAGAATTTCAATAATTTTTCATTCCAGATGCAATACCAGATGGTCTGGCTCTGGATCCTGCATCCAGATTGGTATTCTATACGGACACAGGGAGAAAACGAATTGCCGTCGCGTCAATGAATGGGCAACATCATAAAGTACTGGTAAAAAGACATCTGGATCAACCGAGAGCATTAGTGCTTGATACAGCACGAGGGTACGAATAACTTATGTCGACCCTGTCCTAAATGTTAGCTTCACTGAAGTCAGTTGACAATTTAAAATAAAATTAATTTAGAACTGAAAGCAAATTGTGGATTAAAATAAGTAACTTCACAATTATTTACATCAACCATTTAGGAATATGTACTGGACTGATTGGGGATTACATTCAAGAATAGAAAAGTGTAATATGGATGGTTCGGATAGAAGGAAAATAGTGGACACTGGACTAGGCGGATGGCCAAATGGTTTAGCTGTGGATCCAATAGGTGAACAGATTGCCCGATAAGGATAATTTAAAACTATTTTTAAAGCTACTTTGATGAAACGATAGAAATACCCTGGTAGGAGCGAAATTACAAACTTTAATTTTATTTGTCTTTGTCTATCTGAAGGGGAGAAACTCTACTGGTGCGATGCACGTTCAGATAGGATAGAGTGGAGTGATCTGGAGGGAAGACACCGACAAGTTCTTTACGCTGATGCAGAAGCTCACTTCTTTGGTATTGCAGTACTGGACACAACCGTTTTCTACACAGACTGGACGAAAAAGTAAGTAGTCTACTGTAAGGTGCCAGTTACGTAGGAGTCCTGTTGTCTTTTTTATACTGTACCCACTGCCATTTTATTTTTGTAGAAGTATAATGAAGTTTGACCAGACGGCTACAAGAAAAGAACCAATGTCACTTGGAGCAGCGACGTTTGCGAGATTGAATGATATACATGTCTTCAGGAGTGGTCACAATTCCTTAGGTAAAGGAATGAATTTTAAAAATTAGAACTAACATGTATAACATGAGAATATCAGAAGAAAGTTGTATGCAATCACACTAAATGCCAGTGAATGTCAAGTTGATACAATAAAGTTGCCACTTTAGCGCGTTGAAAAATGTTAGATCTAAATCTTTGATCCTCAAATATTCTTTAAAAATCTTTTTGGTTGCCGAGATGATTTGTGTTGTAAAGTCAAAAATTCAATGTGTGATGACGAGACAATTTTTTTTTATTTAGGTCAAAGTAATATTTGCGGACAGAATAACGGTGGATGTTCTCACTTGTGCTTGCCCCGCCATTCAGGGAGAACATGTGTGTGTCCGGACGGCATCATACAAGTCGATACGAAGACATGTCAGGGTAGGTGTTACACATATTTATAAATTAACTCACACATTTATCTGTCGGGCTGTCAGATGTGCATTAAACTCTAAAACTTGTAACGTCTCTTGCAGGATCACCTGTTATGTCGCAATTACTGAATTTCACAACTGTTAAATTAATAGAAAGGACAACAAGGAACACGCCATTGTCCACATCAAGCTCAAGCTCAAGAACAACCTCATACTCTTCACTGACGACAGTGACAAAAACATCGCAAATTCCTACAACATCTCGTACATCACGAACAAGATCCACCGCGACGCCCAGAACAACGACCACAACGACGACCACATCAAAACCTACAACCACCTTAACAACGTTCGAAAAAAGCTCAGTGGCCTCAGTTACAAGAAAAACCACGTCCAGGAGGCTCCCAACAGAGAAGTCCTCCATAAAGCTACCGACGACGAGGAAATATTTTCCAAAGGAAGAGACCATTGGGATTGACTCTTTTAAAATCAACGATGAATCCAAGAGTGAATCGAACGAATTTGACGATAATAAAACGTCGCGAAAAGATGCCGACGATAATTCATTCAATCCAGGACTTTATCACTTATCTTCTGTCTTGAGTCAAGAAAAGGTTTCAGAGCAATCCTCTCCAATTACCTTGACTGTAAATACCGACATGGAAGTAAAGCCAAAGGTTTCTTACATAAAGCCAGAACTCAGGGACAAAAACAAGAACATTGAAGAAGAAAAGAAGGATAAAGTAACTTACAACATAAAAATACAACAGCATGCTTCTTCTCCCGATAGCGTGAACAAGGTAAATTCCAGGACGAATAACCAAAAGGATGTCGAACTCAGTTTGACGCCCGCCATGGTTAATCCCACGACAACTCCAATGGAATTCTTCGAACTTGAAACTTCACTGAAATTTACTGAGAAGACTTTTCCTATTGATAGTTATGGTAAGACAGCTTAAAGGATAATCATTAAATATTAATGAAAATACACATTGGTCAACTTTAACACCTTTGCATACGCAGTAAGCCTTTTATGTGATAATGTTCATGACTTCGTATCATTTACAGATGATTATGGGGTTTCAATGTTTGCTCTTCTGGCCATCATCATCGGAGGAATAATACTCATGTTTCTTATCATTATAACAGGGGTATTACTTTACAGGAAAATGTAAGTTGGTCTCCACAGTCCATTTGATTTTTAATGATTTTTGATGACAAAATTGCAAAGTGACTAGTACTATTGAAACCAAATAAAATATTGGTCGTTTTATTTGTCCTTTTTCGTATGCAATTGAAAGGGACCCAGAGAGCAGCAGAAGAAGATCTGACATGCAACCACCACTCACTACTTTATCCGATATCTATGAACTACCTGTTAAACAACCCTTAGCAAGAAGTCGATACTCATCACTGCATGATAGGTAGGCTAATCTCATGAAAGTTAAAATAATGTAAAGGTTCACAGGGCAACAAGTATACTACTGAAGATGGTAACAAATATAATAGTTCTAATGATAACCGTAATTTTTTTCAAATGGATGTTATGCCTGGACAACAACTGAAACATGACGGATGCCTTAGGTCAGGTATCATGAATGATTTCATAAATTTGGTTGAAAATTATTTTTGGTGATGACAGCGTATGTCTAATCAGCGGGTTTGGAATTAAAGTCCTTTCAAATGTCTTTATCACATATAACTACGGTTATTCCATGTTTTAATTGAAGATATACCTGTAGTCGAAGAAATCTGTATTTAAAAAAATTACTTAATGTCCCACATGTATAAATTTGTATTTTTAGATTGTACATGGGAGACATTTCTGATATCAGTTCTTCTGGTATAGACAATCCGAACTTCAGAAGGCAGGACTATTTCAATCCATACGAGGAAATCTTTGACGAAAACGAACGTCCGCCAACATTTAGCACTTTCAGAGGAGGTCAGAGCTGAACTTATTGATTTACAAATTTCGGTCTAGATAGATGGAGACGTAGCCTAATTTTTTTATATGATGTAAACCAGTGTACCAAAAGTGAATATACAGTAGAAAGACTGTAGACCAATAAAAGCACAACGGAATGCAGTCAACGTAATACGCGATGGGACAAGCTCTGCTGAAGGATAGATGATGGACATGTCATCACTGTGGATGTATATTTCTGCTCGATGCAGCAGCTGTCACCATGTCAAACTCTTAATCAGGGGGCATAATCAAACGCGCGGGAAAGTGTTTATACGTGGTGCAGATCGTTAAAATGGTTGCACCAGGTGAATATATAAATGCAGCAGATCGTAGTTAAGTATGGCAGCATCTATAATATGTGACAGTTTCTGGCTCATTCTCCAGATAAAAT
>JBCAUI010140093.1:0-18119 GCA_038406195.1 Haplosyllis anthogorgicola
GATAGTTAATCTACCTGATACATTAATTATTGGCACAAGTTGATCACTTCCCTGTGAGTGGGAGAGGCCGAAAGTCAAATTTATGAAAGTGGTTCGGTTTAGGTGCACCCGGTCTATTTTGTTCTTTTCTTATTTTCCAGTGTACTGGTGCATGGGATAGTGGACAATCTACTGATCCAGAATTTGAACACACTCTAAAAACCCTTAGAGTCATCTTAGAAATGTGAGAGAATATTCTGTTAAATATTTATCCTATCTATTTTCATGCTTCCATGCAATAACCAGATTTGACACTTCAAACTTACACTGTTCAGAGTTCTGTACAATATATTCAGTGTCAAATTACAGGGGTAAATTGATGTGTCTATGGATGAAAGTAACTCCAGTGAAGTTAATTTTGAATTTTAACTGTCAATTATTGAATTGTGCATATTCTGACATGTCTAAAGTATTTAAATCAATTTTCTTTCACCTTATTTTCAGGGAATCCAGGACAGAGAATGCTGTCAGGGAAATGAACATCCCTGAATGTTCAAGGTGTGAAATTGGGACTCATCTGCCCAATACTTCATCCTCTGCCTCAACTGCTCAATGGGTCATAAATCCAAGGTAAATATAATTTTAAAATTTTAGTATTTAATGCATATATGTGCATTCCCCCACTAGAAAAAAATTTCAAGTAAAATTTGAACTAAACAAAAAAAATTTTTAAATTGTCTATTTTCAGTGCTGACATGTACCATCATCCATTCCTGAATGAACAGTGTGACCCCCCATCCACCACCACCAGCACCATCACCAGAGGGCACTGATGATGCAGAAGTACTCCCCCCTGAGGAGCTGAACAGGACCCTTTACAGGAAAAGAAAATGGGCAGCTGCCCAGGGTCAGGAACCAGACCTGTGGCCTGATAGTGGGCCCAATAGTGATGCAGATTCTGATGATGAAGTGGTTCAACCTGAACCTGATTTGGTTCAAGAAACTGTTAATAACAATGATAATGCTAATGATGATAATGATAATGATTGTTACAGTAACACTTATACTGATTGGCTTAATGATTGGGTTACTGATGAAGAAAATGATGATGATTATGAAGCCTTTATTGAAAAGATGCATATTTTGAATGGGTTCAGAACAAATTGAACATTTGCTCAACATTTTTACAAAGATGTTGATAAAATTAATTCAAATCAAACCAAACCTTCAACTAAAACTGAAGTTGTTGGTTCAGAAATGCCAAAATGTGAAATTCCAAAAAGTACTGGTGCATGTGACCAGTATCTACAGACTGGTAATTGTGATTGTTGTTTACCAGACTTGCCTAAGTGGCTCCAGCAAATGCACCCCCAACTTAGTACATCTGGTCAAAGTAATGGAGGTATGGACCAGCCATATATACCTGGTCTTGATTTGGTACAGTCACCTCAAGATACAGGTGCCTCAGGTCTTTTACCAGACATAGTACCTGATATGGAAATCCTCATGAGTGAGGATAAAGATGGGACTTACTTGGGTGATGAACATGGTGACATAGCTCCCTCAGAATCTGAGAACTAAATTTGTATATACCAATCAGAAATATTTGTTAATACTTGTACTATTTTCATAATCAATAAATTTTGAACAAGTAATTTTGAACTGTAATTATGGTTGAGTTGTATTTTCCAAACTTGGTAGGAATTCATATACACATACACAGATATACAAAGTTTTTAGTAAAGTATAATCCAAATCAATAATTTTAATTTTCCCCATTGAACAACTGATAGTTGATAGTCTTACTTCATGAAACTTTCATTTTCTCTTTTCAGTCATCTGACACTGGTTCTTCCTGGCTTTGAACTGGCTTTGCCTGAACCTCTTGATCTTGGCCTTGATTCAGAACTTTCAACTGAAGAAAACCTTGGGCTAAATCCAAATTTGCCAAATTATCAGTATTGAAATGCACTTTGAGTTTGACTTGAACTTGTTCTGAATTATTATGTTCTGAGTCTTGGCCTTGATGCATTGATTCAGCCTCAGCTTCAGCCTCAGACTTTGGTCCTTTTTCAACATGGTTTTGAGACTCAACCTCAATTTCAGGTTCAGTCTTTACCTTCATTAAAGAAGTTGTACCCTCGAGGAACAAAATTTCCAAATCGTTTCCAGTTACTGAATCATTCTCATCCATTTCAGCTGATTCAGTCATTTGACTCCTTCTCAGATTCACCGGAACTGGTATCACTTCCACTTCCAATAAACTCAGACTTATCAGGTTCCACATAACTTGAATGATCTCTCCTAGCCAAACCTTCTCCAATGGATAAACCTTTTCTGGTTTCAGATTCAGACATGTCTCTGTTTTGATAAAGTACCTGGTCAAACACTTGGTCAAACTGTTTATCAAAAATACAATAACTGTCTTCACCCTTATACATAGTGTACATTTTGAGAAAGTGACATTTTTCCACAATCTCTCTCTTGTGGCCAATACCTCAAAGGCAATGTCAATCTAGACTGATACTGAGGATCCAGCCTTAATTGCTTATGAAGCCTACATGGACATATTTTCTGTTTGTATGAATCAATCATATCCAATTCAGTTTCCACTCTGAATTTACTCCACAATGGATACATTCTTTGCAACAAATCTCCCAAAAAAATCAAAGCTTTGGGTATCAAAACCTTCATGCTCATCAAAATTCCTAGCCATATAAATTGTCTTCTGTATAATACCAACATCAGGAGGTAGGGGTAAACTGTGAGCATGCATCTTTAAGTTAATCTTTTCAATATATAATTGATCAAAAGAACTAGCTCTTTGAATAGCTTCATTTCCTGAGAACATGTTCATGCCTCTCAAATATTGCCCTAGAGTAAGAATCAAAGGTCTATCCATAGGACCCCCAAATGGCCAAGCACCATGATTTCTACAACAACAGGTATGATAATATAAATCATCAACCCTTTTCTTAACTTTTCTAACTCCTTCCATTTCCAGTCCCATGATAGCCCAAAGGTTCATTTCCAACCATTTTTCACTTGAAAGCTGCCCTTTGGATAAGTGGTTCATTACAATAAATACCACTTCTTCTTCTAATGGATATCTCAAATTTCCACAACATTGCATCATATACCTGATATACCAGAAAAGATAGCAATTATTTGTTTAGAGGAAACAATTCTCCTATGACACCAATCAACCAAAAATTCCAAAAATTTCCAATAATTAAATTCATCAGGCAGTAAGTTTCTAAGAATCTGGACCAGTACTGGAATGACTTTCTCAAACATACATGTATGCCCCAACCATTCTACCTGGTTTCTGTATCTGGAACTCAAATACATGTCTTTACCTATATCCCTCAGATATACCATAACTCTATTAAAATTAATAAAAGGCTTGGTCTGACCTGGTTGAAAAGCCAATCTTGCTTTGTAAGGAAGTTCCCATCCATAAATGGAAAAAAACCTCTGAATGCTGGCCTTATAGTGGCTGGTGTTTGCATACCCTTGTAATTCTTCAGAGTGTAGAGTCCAGCCCCAGCAAAAGCAGGTAAAGTCTTAGGGTGATTTGCCGTATCTGCATAGTCCACTAGTGGCTGGTGTTCAGGACAATCATCAGTGTAACTGCCTCTTCTCTGAAGATATTGTTTCCTTGGTGTACTTGGGTTTGTGTTCTTGCTTTGATTTCTTCTGACATTAGAGTGTTTATAGTGTCCACTACACCTTTGGATCCTCTTGAAAGTCTGTCTTCCTTTTGGTCCAAATTTAACCTTAATCACTTGTACTCCAGAATCATCAGAATCATCTAACATCAGCCTTGAGACCAGGTATCGTCCAATAAAGTGCTCCTATCAGCCCTGTAAATGCTGACATAACTGCACCCCACTTTTCTGACAACATCTCCAAAATAGTTTACAATACTTTATAATAATTAAACACAAATTATCCCTAGCTAATATATATAAGATTATATGTTATATTATGTACAAGATCATTTCTAAGTTACTCCCAAGTCTTTTTGTTAATTACACCAACTCACCATTTGGTTCAGTGTCATTGGGTTCTTTTTTCTTTATTTCTGTCATTTCAATATTAATAACAGGATCATTACCTTTATTTTCTGGTATCTCATTTACCACAACAGTGTCATCTTGACTTAACAGAAATTTTATCAGGATCTTCCCTCATTGGCATATCTAACACTAAAGATTTTGGAAAATGTACATTCTTTAATCCCTTCTTTATATCTTTAGTATTTAAATCCAGAAAAGTGCTCAAAGACCCAATGCCTCCTGTTTCAGTATAAACAGAAACCATTCTTGCCACTTCCTATCTAGTTTCCATAAGATTTCAATCTTTTCCCTAGCAAAAATTTGTATGGTAGAAGGCAAGGGAACGGGAAACCCTTTTACTTTAATTTTGAATTCAGAACAAATTGTAATATGATCAAATAAAGTCCCCTTGTGGTATCTAACATTTCTGCATAATAATTTTCCAGAAGTTTCAATTTGATCTGGTGAACAACATGAGAACCAATATATATTGGTACCATTCTATCAAAATTTGGATTGGTCAAAAACAAGTGAATATTTGACCTATCTACCATTCCAAATCCTCCAAAATTCACTTTGTTTCTGATTTCATTCAGATTATGTAAAGTAAAATATTTGTACAAACATTTGGCCAATTTAAACACCAAATACAAACTAAGAGAAACAACACTCATAATAAATCATTTTGTCCAATGAATAGAGTCAATTTCCAGTTCATTGGAATTGCAGGTCAAAGTTGCTTGTGCATTTGCTCCCTGCTTCAAACTTGCCAAAGACTGAGCTATATTAAATTTAGACATCAAATTGCTCATTGTTTTGAATCTAGAATTCATTCCACAAATTTTAAAATACAAACAACATCCAATCAGAAGAGCTAAAATAGCCAAAATTGCTCCTCCAAAAAGAAATCCAAAAATATGATTATCTTCTTCTTCTGGCCAAGTTTCTATATAATTCATAGCCAAAGCTTTTTCAGAATCTGTTTGATACACATATTTCAATTTCTTCTTTTGAGCCCCAACTACTGATGCATATGGCAATTTGATGACCTGATCAGTTTGAATCTCATTATCATGCATGGTAAAATCTTCATTGGCGGATCTAGGGGGCACCGCCGGTGCGCGCCACCCCCCTAACAGCCCAAATTTTCTTCGTTTTCATGCACTTTCCGCTAAATTTTGGGCGAAAATAGGGGGGGGCGGGAACCCCCCCCCCAATGGGAAATCCTGGATCCGCCCCTGATCTTCACCACATTCTATTGCACACGTCAAATAGAACATTTCTGACAGTTTGTCCCACAAATCAAATTAATTTATATATTTTACATATTTTAGTTAATTATATGCATATGTCAGACATCAATCTGGTGGTGATATTTCATGACGAATGTTTATCGGTGTACACATTGAACAAAGAGGACTAGCAAGGCAGTGATTTGTAGATGTGAATGCTGATTTATTGATAATAGCTCAACTGGAAATGATAGCAGTAATGAACATCTAGGAGAAAAACCCTACAATATGAAATTAGTGATGTTAAAGTAGACAGTCAATCTGCAGAGTTACTAATTAATATGAAATCAATATTGCCACTGTTTTATAGTTACTAAATGTATTTTACTTTATTGATATCTGGTTTATTTGTCTAATTGTTGATACAAATACTAGCTTGATTAAATATATTTACCTGAGGCAACTAGAACATAGATGTTGACCCTTCAGTTTCTAAATTCCTTCTGAAGGTGCAGCTCATGCACGCTCCATTTTATATGATTTCAGGGTGCATCACGCACTTGCTGCATGTATGACATCATTTCCAGGCATCACTAGTTGGTGCCATTTGGCAGAAAACAATAACTAAGCTAAATCATAACTTTAGTACCCAATATTTATTAAATTATTACATCTAATTCATCAAATTCGTCAAATTCGTCAAATTCATCAAATTCGTCTAATTCATCTAAGTTGGAAAGTGAAAAGATACCAAAATAAGTAGGATTGCTACTATCAGTACATCAGTATTAGTAAATGGACTGAAAATAGTTAATTTTTTTATGAAATTTACTAAAATTGGTATGACCAATTCTATCAAATTAGATGAATTAGACGAATTAGATAGAGTTCGAATTAAGAAAAAAACTCTACACATTTGTTCCGAAGCGATTACCTAACATTCATGCACACAAATTGAAACAGGATGAGAAGAAGCGGCCGACAAGACATCATGATAACATAGAAGATGATCCAGAAGGCCTTGGAATTAAGAGAAAAGATGGCAATGCGGTAAGTATGACAGCCTGATACGAAATACATGCATTTATTTATTCCGTATTTGTGAGTAGAATTTAGACAAAGAATAAAATTCGTCCTGATCGATCACATTTCTAATCAGATAAACTTTGATGCCATTATACAAAAGTCGTATCGTGTAGTGACGCACTTGTTAAGAGGCCATTCGTGAAAGATCTGTTGAGAATTTGACACTCAGAGACTCCTCCGATTTAGCATCCTGCCTCATCTCTTCATAAATACAACATTGTAATGTCTAAATCGATTCGATTTGACAGGAAAGCAACATAAGCTCCAATACACCTAATACTCCGGGCCCTCTACGCCGTCTGTTTCGAAAAAAAGATGAAAATAAAGATAAGGTAGGTCCTAATGCTCAATCAATACGCTTGCAAATTTGATAACTGAATGTATATTTGGAGGCCACAGATATCCAATCTAAATTGTGGAATGGGCGTGCTGTGTTTTTTAAAGATTGGCTGAAGGCTGAATCAAAAATAATAAAGTAGTAAATGACTCCTGGTGTAATCCTGATAAAGATTTTTGGACCGTATAATACCATAATAAATGTTGATACCATTTTGAGATAACAACAGTGCAGCCACATGCAATCCAATATTCATGCATTAACTCTAGTTTTATTGTGCGATGTTGGACAACACTTCAGTTAATGTTGCTAGTTGAAAGTCTTACTATACTATGCATAAAATAATCGTGAATTCTTCTGAATGGATTTATAGATTTGTTATTTATAAAAGAAAAACTTCAGACGAGACATAATAAACACCAGATATAACGAAAACCCATGGGGCAGGTGACACTAAGTCCAAAACAAGGGTACTCAGTGGCTCCACAAATGCACACTGGTCCAACAAAAAATAAAATAAAACAATTAATACCCTAAAAACCCAAAACACTTGCTATATTGCCTTTCAAATATTGTCATTAACTAACTGTTGGCGAAAGTTATATCGCATGTCACCACGATACATTTCCCTTGTCATACCATGATGACTTCATTGCTTTATTACCGTCTGGGCTATAACTTTTGAGTCGCTTGATCTAGAAACTTCATTTTTAGTATGTTATAGAAGGAATTTTGAAATAAAAATGAGTTTAACTGGATCTGGAGCTGTTCAGAAATTAATTGTACTGTATTTTATTTCTAAACACCTCCTAGATGCTGAGAATAGGGCGTTTCAAAATGCCAAAAACTTTAACATTGGTGTCAATGGAGAAAAATTAGCAAGTCTAGCACAATGACACAGATCCAACACAATTAGCAAGTCTAGTACAGTCGATACCGGGGCCTGGTGTATAAGGCCGAAGATACACGATGTGATCTAGTCGTTTGCATTGCAATCAATGATCGCATGCGATTTCAATCAGGATTCCGTTTATAGAATATAACTACTCATAGAAGAGAGATGAAAAATATTAAAATCTGGCATGTAACTACCAAAGTAACCATCCTTTATGTATCACAAGATGATATTACTGATGTAAGTAAAACACAGTCGCATGCGATAGAAATCGTTTACGATTAGATCATGTCGTATATCTCCGACCTAAGGGTGCTTCTTTTAGGTACCAACACGATTTTGTGTATTGATTGCGATGTGAAAATCATGCCGAGTAATCTAAGAAGTTATTCCATTCCTATGCAAAATCCTGGCTTCTCATTGGTTATTTACCAGTGGGGTCTGATCTCTGACCCCATCCCGATTATGCAAATTAGTTCGGACCCCATGCTTGCACCCTCGGACCTAATAGTCACGTGACTTTATCCTAAAATTGGTGTCCTATTGAAACTTTTAGTTGTATAAAACCGTGCTAGGTTCCAATTTCAAAACTGTTACAGACACAGATCCCGGGGCATATTAGGCTTAAATAACATCTTATTTAACATCTGTTAAATAACAAAGCCATAATACACATTTCGGTCATGGAATAAAAACCTTATTCCATTGTATACCGGAGATTCTCGATTTTAAGACCAGGTCTTATGAGTGAGAAATGACCATTTTGGTATTGTAACTTTGGCACCAAATAAAAGACCATGGGCTGATAAGTGAGAATAATCCTGCTAATACTAAGTATTTTACTGGTTTCTGTTGAACTCCAATAGCAGTCCAGGCAATAATTAAGCCTAATTTTAACTGTGTAGGAAGATCTTCTAGTAAGATATTGAAACATGTGCATGATAGAGAGGATAATTTGCAAAAGGAACCTGCAGAATTGAATGCATCTGGCCTTCTAGGAGAGCTGTGAAAAAAAAATCATGTTTATTTAGACCATGATCTTAACAATGAGAAATTTGTCATTGTTTAGACTGACGAATAGCTGCAATCGGAAATGGGCGGAGTGAATGCACAGAGGAAGCGAAAGCTTAAAGTCAATTCTCAAGCATTTATTCCTCCTTTGAAATAGTTCAACAATACTTAGGAACAGTTTTATAATGTTTAATAATATCTCAAGAACAATGGGGCAGATATAGCATGAATTACTCTGCCAAAGATACAAATAAAATATGCATGAGAACTGAGACGCAACAGACATTTGGCTGAAACTATACTGTTCCAGACAGCATAAAAGAAGATGAATGCAATTTTATGTAAATATAACATGCAATTTAGCATGGAATAGGCACTGAATGCAAATATGGAGGCATTTGGGACTGATTCTGAACATGCAAATCTAATTTACCCAATTTGGAAACTTGTCACATTGACCACAATGTGTTTGAAATGAACACAAGCAGTATTCCTTGTTCAGGAGATCCCTGGGATATACCCCTGACTATTGATGTAGGAATATTATCCATGTGGCAAATTAAGCTGAACTCATTGACATTTGGCAAAAAGTAATGAAATGAACCAAATTTGAAGTAGAATCAGCTTATCCTGTACTGGATATGCTTTAATATGACACACAACGTAATTTAAACCAGAAAACCTCAGGTGTTTCTATCAGAGACTACTGAAAATGACTCCCAAGTTCACGAACTATTGCACTACCTTGTAAAATACCCTAAAAAGACATACATGCAAATAATTAACACTGTAAAGGATATCTGTGGTACAAATTACCAACCAATGTCCATTTGGTTCTGTAGGTCTGGAAGGCATATTATACAGTATGAGTCATTCAGTAAGAACAAACAGTAAGTCTATGTTGTGACTGGTCTAGCACATGAGGCAAAAGTGAGGCACCTAAGCCCTGGGTGGATCAACCCCTGCTCCAGACCCCATGTGACTTGACAAAATATGGTCAAGCACCCCTTGCTTAATACCTTATATTTAGTGGAAAATTACCAAACTGGCTGGACATACCCTGGATAACCCTTTTGTACCTAATGCACCTAATGTACTGCCGGATTTTGACCAATAAAATTGAGAAGATCCACACATGACCAATGGTCATGTTGGAAGCCTAAGGTAGCATTTCTCCCTAGAAATACAGTTTCTATGCCCTTGGCCATATATGGACAATTAGGCATGTAACTAGGACATCCAGGCACCAAATCAATCAATTTTGACTGAAATCACCCAGCTAGAACCATAATAAATCAACTGGAACCATTTTGGACAGGGAATATGGTCTTCTTTAGCTAAAAGAAATACTATTTCCATCAATTCCAGATAATTTGACCCAAAATAGAATAATCCGGGTGCAAATCAATAACCTGATACAGTACCAATAAGGATATTGAACATAACCCTTTAATATCTATTTTCAACCAAAAGTAATGAAAAGCTACTCCATGACAATGATAAAATACTAATGCATGATTTGTATTAGAATTTGTGCCGAGCTTTCATAATTTCTCATAAAATCTGCCAACGTTCATGCATAAACTGAGATTCACTGACATTAGCACTTGTACTATGCAGTTACAAAGGTATGATTGGGGATAAAAATGAATTAATGAGTGATAAACAGTTCCTCATAGCAAACACTAGACTCTAAAACAAGGAACATAGCATAATGTACAACACAGCAAAATGTAACACAAACAATATTTCGTGGCAAAGACGAGAGAACCTAAAGAAATGGTGCTGGAAGTCTTAAATGAGATTTACTTAACAGTGGTAGGCACGATCTACAGCAAGTTTTTTTGTGAATATGTCTTTCGTGCACTCGCAATAAGGTTAACACAGGTTAATCACAAAAATAATTGATTCGGGCAGTTTCCCTCAGCAGGACACAAGGACCTGGGTCACACTGAGCAATGACTCGTACGAAAGTGAATAACCATCTTTTTTCCTCATTGTTCTCTGTAAATCGGGCTGTCACTTTCAGATTTGAAATACTTATTGCTAAATAAAGCTGTCATAAAGTTACACTGGCATTGAGCTTGAAAAAACTAAACGAAATTCCGGATCAGGTCTGCTTCATTTTTATGCTGAGAGCTATTCGATGTATCTAGACTGGTGCATGTTGCACATTCGGGATCCCTAACTGCGATTAAAGACTCTCATTCAGTTCATTTTTTACATTTTGAGAGTCTCTTAGCTTTATTTTATGGAATAAAACTTAGGTTAGACAACATCGCCCTGATATTTATTAAACGCACAAAAACACATTGGTTGACTGCGCACGTGAAATGAAAATAGATACGAGAGACAAAAGTTGCAGATACTCGCCTCGTGATAACATTGATCCGGCTTGTAGTCAGTTAAATTGCTAGGATAAAAACTGTACCTGTGTAATAGCCTATAATTTATTATTTTCAATCACAAAAAATTCTTTGATTGATATTTACAAACAATTAAATGCAGAGTAGGACTAGCAGAAAAACAGGGGTCTACGACTATTCGGCGAAACTCTCTGCAGCGACAGGACTCATGGTAGACTTGCCAGTACGGCTCCAGACAGTATGTCAACAATCCATTTTACAGAATAAACTTCCGTAGAAAACATTTGGAAAAAATTAACTTTATCTCAATATTTGATCTTAATCCAAGTCTTGACTTTGATGTGAATAGATATGGGTGTCAAATTGGAAATATAGGTGGCATCAATGTAATTCTTACAAGCAAAAAAAAGAGGGTATGTAGGTGCTTGGTCACGCATCCCTGAGCAACACAGTGCATAATACTGCCAAAAATAAAGTCTGTATCATTAACTACATGTCCAGGAGTATGGTTCAAAGAAAAACAATTCATAACAATTCATAATTCCAAAGGCTCTTTGACAATTATGCCAAATCAGCCAAAATATTACTCTTTAATTTTCTACTAGAACAGTTTCTGCAATCTGTCTTGTCGATAAATTGTCTGTCTGCATACTGTCGATGTACCAAGAGTCTTTCGACAAACAGCGTTTCGCCCAAGAGTCGCACACCGGAAAAACAGATAGGGTTAAGTCTTAAAAGCCATATGTTTCTCACTCAGGATGCAGAATAGACCGTATACCAGTTTTACATCCGCGTTAGTCTGTGACATTTCCTTTGGGACAACCTGTAATAATTAGGAATAATATTAGAAAAAGTCAAAATTTGAAAGATCAATTTTAATACTAACGTCTAAGACTCCGAGAAAAGTTTGAATTCGTTTCTAGCGATTGATATGAAATGAATGACATACCAATAAATAAGGTTAATTTGATGGATTAAGTTTTCAAAGTATTTAACACCCCTTTTTCCATAACCATATCTTTCAAAAGTGCAATTTTAAAATGGAACGCCTTCTTTCGTTTAAAAACCTTCTGTGATCGTCAAGAACTCGTTGAAATACGTGGCTTGTCACCAAAAGAGAAAGGATAAAGCTGCATGCTCCAAAATTTTATTAAATTTTGTTAACTTATTTTAGTTGCCAAATTGTGTCCATAATTGATTAACAATAAGATTTAATGGTTTGTTCCCACTGATTGAAAAGGTGGCTTGTCATAATATTGTTCACATCTGCTTCTTTTAATGTCACAACTGAAACAATCGGATTAAGGGTCAGATCCTCAAATGTTTCTTATTGCGCGTTGTGTAATTTGAACTAAAGTAAAGAAATGATTCACAACTAAAACAAAGGGTTCCAGCTGTTGGTATTAAAACAAACGGAAATATTACCCTTTTTGTTATTTTCCTAACAGCTGGTTCTCAACGGAAATTTATGACACCGTAAATACGTCACCTGTTACACATTGTAAAGTGTGACGCCGAGCATGAAATGAGAAAATCAATGAAGAATCTATTATAAATGAATAAGTGATAGAAATATCAAATATGCAAGTTTCATCACAATAAAGTTGCGCCACGATGTCTGATTTACACGAACAAGTAAATAACGTTTGGAAAACTAATTATGTTTTAAAAACTGATCAAAATAAAAGTGCCAATGCAGGAAAGACTTGTGACTGTGCTGGGGTGTATTTAAGGATTGGGTGGAAGGCAAATTTTTTTAACATCGATCGAAAGTAAAATTTAACCATGTGCCATATAATTTTTCATTATGTAATCAAAACACTGCACACGATTATTTATATTAGCCTTCTAAACGATGAGTCTGTTGAAAACAAAACTCATTGTGTCTGAGCAGTACGGGAAAAGACCTTTCGCTGCAACTAGATTTTCACTTTCGGAGACATATTGTTGAGCACAAAGTAATTTCCTCGAGTTTTTCTCACAAGTAACATCAATACAATAAACACATTTTCAATACGGTTTTCTTCAGAGCTTTATGAGCAATAGTGTGGTATTAATAATCGAATACCACACTTTTTATCCCGCTGTTGTTATTGCTACAAGCACCACAATTATTGACGCAATTAAAAGTTATTTACAGAATATGGGCCAAAATGATCATTCGGGGCACCGCATAAATTCCGGACAATTTCATGAATAAAATGAAAGCCAGGTGACATATTGCGCTATCAGCCCATGGTAAAGATATTCATATCATTCGCCTTGTGCTGCCCTATTTGGCAATTGTTCAATAGTGTGCGGGAATAAAGAATATTGTGAACTTTGGGAGCTGTTCATGTAAAGCTGCAGAACTTCATAACTATAAGAAGCGCGGGTCATCAACCGTTTCTGCCGATTAGTGTTCACTTAATGTGTTAACAAGATAACCCGAGACTTCAAACAGTGAAAGAGAATTTTTAGACAGCCGAGTTGAAATGATCGGCTCATAAACGGATATTGTAATTAATGCAGTAAGTTTACTAAAATTACTATTGGATACAACGACCTCAAGTCAACGACTGAAGAACTGAAACGAAATTGTACAAAAATTGTTCTTTTGGAATTTCTACTGCGTACAGAATCACAATACTATCTTTTGGTAAGTACAAGATTCATCTTTCAATGAAGCTGACAAGAAACAATTGTTACGAGTGTGGTCATTAACTTGTTATTTGCACCAAAGTATAGCCAACTATGTTTATAAGGGGAACATTTCTATTGCAATTTTTGGATTTTTCTTGGGTATCGTTTTGACTGGAGGGTTAAATAAATTCTCGTCTATAAGTTCTTGGTGAGGTGAGGACACGATGTAAAGACAAATTAAAAATTTATGTTGTAAAATAAATTAAAGTTGTCTTTTAGATGCCTTAAATAAAATAATAGAGAAGTAAATTGCCAGCTTCCAAGTTGCTCAAGGCAATTTTAATTCAGAACATAGAAAGACCAATAATATAGGTTACAGTCAAGGTTAAGCTTGTATTCATTTCACATTGTTAACTACCAGCAGGTAATTGCACACCGTAAATAATTAGCAAAGGGTTTAAGGAAGTAGAAGCGACACTTTCACATGATAATGATGCTATCAATTCTCTTTCTGCTATCATCTATTATTTGTTTTGAACAAAGCTGTTCCTTAAACAGGCCCTATCCTGTTTCTCTTTTAGCAAAGGTGATGGGTGAAGACTGTTCCTAAGGTTAAACTGGCTTCCTTGAGTTATATCCTAATTTCATAGAGGAAATCTGTTCGCCTAAGTATTACAATTCAAGGAGATTCTTAAACGAACAACATCCAAGGGTAGATACATTTTAGGGATTGATGTAATTTATGACATGGAAGAGATACTCTTGAATAATAGATGTATAAGTATCATCTTTGTCATTTAAGAAAGCCGTCTCAAAAATCTATGAATGGTATATACATTCCCCAGACAGAACTCTTATGGAGATTGTCTCTAGAACCTATGTTTGTTGTCTGGGCCTTGGTTTCTGTAGGCAGGACACGATGGTAAACTACCATATCTTTAAATCTAAAACAACCCCACACTGAAAATGTTCCGTTCGTTACAGCGAGACAGTTCTGCGAAAGAAGTGCAAAATTTGACTGTTAATGAAGGAAAGGTACCAGTGCAACAGTCCAAACTATTCCCACCCGCGAAACTACACCCTGCATGAAAAATCGCCAAGCTATACAGATACCTGTAAATTTACATGTGTGCAGAATCCATAATTTTGGATTAATAATTTTAGACTTCTATAAATTAAAAAAAAACTTCAAATAACTTTCACAATGCGTGTGCGATATGTCGTTAAATATTTTATTTGAAAAATTAAATGTTTACAACAAAACAAGTAGGAGTGGTTTGGCGCAGGTATCAGTACACGGAATTTGTATCAGTTTGGGAACAATGGCGCATCAAAAGCGCAGCTTGAAATACTTATGTCCTCTCTTTTGTTCTAGACGTTTCGAAACTGATACAAATTCCGTGTACTGCATGCCACACCGGGCCAAGTTGAGATTTTTTTACTAAAGCTACCACACCTTTACCTATGTTACTAACGGACTTATTTCACATGTAGACGAAGCATGATAAAAATGTTTGATTGAAATCTTACAAGTGTATTTATCACTACTTTAAAAGTGCAGTTACCTTTTAAATCCCGACGTGAGGTTTAACAAAGGATGCGACACGACCAAACGTATTAGTTTCTTGAGCCTTCGCGCCAATTTAAGCTCCACACGGGATGTTTTCTAATGTAATGCATTCCGCCCACATATCTATTACTTATGTAAAACGGTATTTCAGCTTCATGGTAGATTTTTCGACACAGACAAGAAATGATGTCGCTGTTACAGCTGTGGCAGTGGTGTTCTCTACTTTGCATGATATTTCAGTACGGTCGGGTGGGTGGTTCAATTCAGTGGTTTGACCCGCAGGACAAAACCTATCGCTTCACAATTAACTTTGAATACCTGGAAAACGCCTGATATGGATAGCAGGGCAAACTCATCTGACAGTTTGCGTGTTAAATGTCTGACAAAAAGGTAAGAGAATGTAGGAAATAATGAACTACCTTCAGGGCATTCGACCCTGAAATATCTTTTTCGCGAATACGCACACGCCCTCGAATTTTAACTCTCATTGTGAGCATTGATGTATTTTTTTGTATTTTGTATTTTAAAACTATTCCGGAATACACAAAGAAATTACAGGTTAGGAATAGTTTTCAATTATGTTAATTAAAGATGGAAATAGATAAAAAAATTAAGCAAAATCAACTTGTGAGAAGAGTACAGACATTTATCTCACCGTTGGTTCTCCACACAACTCAAAATGGTACATTTAAAGATTTCATAAATAAATTAATGAAAATTACTTTCCCACTTAAATGCCAAATTAATTATGAATAAAATTTGTCATATTTTATAAAACTTTAAACAACTTCACCCCTATAATGAGTGCACAACAGGTAATTAACATTTTATCATGGATTTTTCTTGGAAACCAAATTGATACATCTTACAGCTTTAACCGGTACATTGACGAAAGAGACATCCTGAGTGAAATGCAATATGCCTCTACTGATACTAATTACAAGATTTATATGATATGACAGAACATTACAGCATGGCAAAAGGTGAAACTCATATCAATTGTTGCCAGGAACAATATTGTATGATTAAATCTTAATTGCGTGTATTGAAAGCAATAGAAGCAAATTGCGGGAAAACCTGATTTTATGAGATACGATAGGAGCCAGAAAGGCCATCAGAGAATAATGACAGTAATTCAGTAATGTTGGAGTGCCTTTGTTTTAAATAAGTGGATAAAATAAATATAAAGTAAATATAAACTGTATTCCCAATTCAGATAACTTTCCTAAGTTTATTTGAAAAATCAGGAATAAACTGCATGAAATGTTGCAAAAAAGTAATTCTCTAGAAATATGCGACTGTAAGTACTCTAACACATGAACTCAAAGTTGAGCACAGGAAGTTAAACTAATGAGAATAAATAGTCTAGATAGCCTATTTTACCAATAACTGTGCACAAAATAGGTCCAGATGGACCTGAGCTCAAATGGCATAATCATAAAACTAGGACAAAAACCCAAATAAGTGACCTGTGGAAAAACACAAGTATGGCTGCCAAAATGCAAATATAGATAGCATCAATATAATTTTCGATAGGCTCTCTGGCAATTATGCCAAATGAGCCAAAAATTTCAATCCTCGCCCAATAAATGCTTTCCAAAATAAATAAATAAATATTTTTTTGGAAAGATCAGAAGGAAAATATTTCGACACTGTGAAAAGCAAAATAGGCTTCTGAACCCATTTTGTCTGTTTAGTTGCAACACGATTATTTATTTATTCTGCCATAATGAGTTTTGTATGTTATCTGCTATGACCTCGACTGTTGCGCTGAGTCATATGGCTGGTGCACTGATTTTGGTCATTACACTTACTCAAATTGGTATCAATGGCAAACTATAACTGGTAGTAAGTGGGTGTAGTTCCTACCTAATTAGGTGAATTAGATAAATTCTGTGAATTAGATGGACATCGAATTTGGAAAAACTTAAAATAACTAATTTCAACATCTGTAAAGCTAAATAAATCTCATTTCGGTTGATAATTTCACTGATTCAAAGGCAATACCATTTTTAGTACCTGTACCATTTCTTTATTAGACGGACTATTCTGAGATACAGATCTATCTAGATTTATCCAGATTAGACTCAGACACTACCTACAGCCTCTGACTAAATTAGGGTGTAGTCATGGTAGCTGTTCCACAATTCTTTGAAGTGTCGTGCAGTGATTTCGTTTCTTAGTAAGATATCGTAAATCAGAGGATGACATAAGTCACAAAACGAGGAAATATCAAGCAATAAGGAAGCACGAATGCGCGCGTCTCATTTCATTGTTTCTCTCCATACTAATTAAAAGTTGGCATCCCCATTGCCCATAGTAAAAGGAAGCAGAAGAGACCATCCCACATCTAAGTGGATTTAACTCTTGTAATAATCACATAAATCGCCGTCACTATTAACAGGCTCTTCTCTCTGTCAAAAGCATGCGATATCCACATCAACATAGGTTGTGGTTACAGCACCATTTCCATACTTGACATAATATTTATTAGACTATGTCACAAAACCTTTTCAAATTGTCTCATTGATATAAACTTGCGTTTTCCTTGTAAACGTACATTTGAAATTTAATTTTTCACCTAAGCACTATCCATTTACAACTACAGGCTTTAAAAGCATCTGTGTATTGTTTAACAAGGTGAACTCTTTTGACGCAACGGTTCACGGAAATAAAACATTTTATCTTGTATTAATTGTACTTTGAAAGGCATTCTTTCTATGAGGATTTAATGAAAGCTTTAATGTATCTTTGTCGCACCTGAAGTTTCATTCTGGATCCAGGTATCTGTTAACGGGAAAAAGTGAAATTAAGTAGCATTTAATGTTACCCTACAAGCTGTTACAAAAATGAGTCATTAAATGATGCTTTTTATCTTCATATTGTATGTATGTATGTATGTATGTATGTATGTATGTATGTATGTATGTATGTATGTATGTATGTATGTATGTATGTAT
>JBCAUI010140204.1:0-18114 GCA_038406195.1 Haplosyllis anthogorgicola
TGGGGATGGACCATTCCCCTGGGTGAGAACGAGGTATTGGGGATGAGGTATGGGGATGGACCCCCCCCCCCAGGTGAGGACGAGGTGTGGGGATGAGGTATGGGGATGGACCCCCCCCCCCCAAGGGAGGTGAGGTGCCACGTGACAGGTCACGTGATAGGCCACGTGATAAGACTATTTACCCGGATTTCCCGGGCAATTTCTCTCGTTTAATAAGTTAGGCCAAACATATTTTCGTATACGTGTCAGAAACCAAATCCTAGATTATGTATGCCAGAATGTGATATTCCGAACTTAAATGCTACGTCATATTGACGGTGTCAATAATTCACTATTTTTCGTTATTTCAGCACCAGTTATGATGAACACTTGTTTGAGCTAGTTTTGCCTCGCAGCTGTGCTGTAGGACATGTTGACGTCAAGTTTAGCCTTCACCCTATGTGTACCTCACCTCCAAACATACAGGTCACACTGCTCAAGCAGAACATTACGAATATAGGCAGGCATATTGGGGGTAACTCCTCAAATGTGAATGGAAATCATTCATCTCGCTCTGCCAGTAACCCATCATCAGCTAATGTGGACTCGGCAATTAACTTCAATATTCCTAATGCCAAACCAGTTGCCATAGAAATGGATACCACTGCAGATGCAAAGGAAAAGCAGGATCCTGTACCAGGTGGTGCTGGAGTGCAAAGTGCTCCGATACCTGCAGCAGCCAGTGCAGCTTCCACTTCACTAGTGTCCACCTCAGTTGCATCCTCAGTCATCTACTCTCAGCCATCTACAGCTTCAACAAGTAATGCAGCAACTAAGTACCAAACTTCATCTTCTGCTGCATCTGCTCAATCACCATCTACACCATCTTCTTCTTCATCTACCGCCGCCCCATCTGCTGTCAAAATGTCTGTGATAAACAATGTTCTAGAACCTGGATTCCTCAAGCGTTACGCTGCTGAGATTCTGTGTGGACCTGTGGAACTGGCAGCTAATGTAGATCTGTCTGGACACAGTGGGGTGGTCACACTGAGTAGCGCTCATTTACTCAAAGTGCGAACCCGTTCCTTTCTGGTGCATATAAAAGCTCTTCATGATGGTAGTCAGGACGACTCAACCAACAAAAAGGTATATTGCATTTTGCAGTTGTTTTTGTGTGTAAATATTACAGCAAGATAAGAATATTTTCAATGACACCCGTGTGATTTTATTTCGTTCTATATATCCCTGAATTGAACTGAATTTTGTTTTCATGTTGTAAAACTTCACGGAATGGCTATTTTGTTCATAAAACATCCGTAATACCTAAGGAAAAATCAAAAGAAGGGAGTGAGAAGAAAGAACGGAAGAGTTTGGCGGAGAAAGCTCGCCAGGAGAAGCTTGGGATGAAGCAGCTGTTCACGCAGCAGTTTGGTTACACACCGACACCCTCCACCATGTCCAAACACAAACTAGAAAACGTGCGAGGCTGTGATTGGTTGACAGAAATCTCCATAACTGTTAGACGCTGTCGGAAAACTACCGTAACCAGAGATAGGCAAGTTTTTTTCCCGCATACTAAAGCATGGTTTTGTTCTACAAATTGAAGAATCATTAGCAGATCACCCTCGACGCCAGTGAAATAAAATAAAGAACTGGTCTAAAGTGAAAGTACTTCAGTAAATGAACTCTATATGATACTTTTAGTGATGGTTGTTCCCATTTCCATTTATAATGTCTCTTTCATTACATAGGATCCAAAGATTATCAATGGTTGAGCAAAGTAGTTTCCATGAACAACTGGTGCCGATCGCATGTGGCACAAATGACCTGCAGAGTATATCAACAAGTGTAGCCCATAGGCAGCAGCTAGCGCTTGATATATTGACTTGGATTACAGCTTTGCGACTGCACCCACCGTACAAACAGTAAGTTTAGTATTGCTATTAAAAGAGGAGAAATATTCATGCAGACATAAGTGATTTGTTTATCGATTTCTCCAGGTTTTAATCAGACTATTCTGTTGTGTGCAATTGTAGAAATGAGAGCAGTGGACTGCTACATCTTATACAGACACGCCTTAGTGAACTAATCAAGGCGTGTTTCATTGATGCTGGACGTGACATCGCACATCGATGCTCGAAGCTTATTGCACTGTGCCTGGAGTAAGTACTTGAAATATCCTGCAGAAGAAAGTAATGCCTATGTTTAAAAGGCAAATCGAGAACTCGGAGAAGAATCTTTGTTTAGTAGCTCTGTGAAGTAAAATATAAAACAAACTGCATTTATAAGTAAGTGAAGGAAAAGTAGCAGTATGCGATATTTTTCATTTCAGATACGCCAAGAACCTTGGCGACAGTGATGTGGCACCATCGTTTAGTTACATGCTCTTGGAATCTCTGGTTGAGAATCTAAGATTGATACCACATGTGCGATCAGCTGGAGCCTTGCACTGGTTGTTTACTCTTCTCAACCGTATCAAGTGTATGGACGCGGCACTGACGGGTCACGCCTGTGTGGAAATATTGGCTGAGGTCGCACGTCATTATCATGGAAGAATTAATCCTCTACATTCTCTTCTCAAATCAAGGTGTGTCTGTTGTGAATTGACTGTTGTTCACAGAAACTTTTGCTTTCGTCACATTTTTTCTTTCGACCTCGCAGCAATGAAATATTGAAGTAATACAGCTTGAGGACGAAAAATAACATAATTTAGTTCATTACGATCTTATTGCATTATAGAACTGAGACCTCATCATACAAGTTTGATTTTAAAAAAAATGTTAGAAAGCTGTTACTGAAAAAAACAATTGATATTATTTTTCAGATTTGGCTTGTACGGCTCTCCTCTGGATCCGATTCTGTTTGACATAGATCCTCCTCAACTGGCTAAGGTTGGAGCAAATACCTCACCAACATCATACGCATCAGTGACAACCTATTCTTCAATGACTGGGTTTTCTACTCATTCTGCTTCTGGGATGGGTAGCTCCAGTGCAAATTCTGGAACCACAGGTAGGCATGCTTTAAATTACGAAAGAAATAATATTTTACGACGTCAAAGTACAGTCGTCCCCTCTTACATCGATATTGCTTGTATCGATATCCCGCTTATATCGATACAATCTCTTGCAGGGAGTCAAATTAAAATATGTAGATATTTGTCCCTCTTATATCGATATCCCGCTTATATCGATACAATTTTATATTGCCAAATATATCGATATATAACCACTGTAAATTGAGTAAGAAAAGGGTGTGTCGAACTTGGATTTGTTATTTTATGCAGAGTTACCCGTGGCAATTAAGTTTTAAGGCTCTCATTGAATTTCGTGCGACATATGTTTTAGCAGGGGCAACGGCAGGACAAGACGAACCAGATCTGAGAGATTTAATGTTATTGGGAAGCACGGGAGGAACAGGCAGCAGCAGCGGCAAGAACAGCGGCTCATCAAACAGTTCAGCTGTCCAGCATGTGTGTGGTCTATTGGAAGTGGAGCCCCTTCACTTTGTGTGCCATGCCACCAGTGATGGAACACGCATGGAAAGAATGGATACAGGTAAGGAGCAGAAGATTCAGAATTCTATGCCAAGCCACATAAAGCTATAAAACTGCATTTCATTTTCTCTTTTTATGATGCGATGCATTTTGTTGTGTAATTCTACGTTGTATATATTTAAATAGTTGATCAAGGTAGGATATCAAAGACATTAGTTCGTTTAATTTTGGTCTAATTCGTGTTTATTACACTTTATGGTAGAGGCTAATACTGCTCACACTTTTATCAAAACATAACAAGCTCATATCTGGTATATTATATAATTGTTGTTGTGAAGTATAAGAGAGTTTTTAAGAAGATATTTTTCTGTCGTATGAGACATTCCTGACATTGAACTTTGGTACACCAATTTTAATAGAATCCTAACAAAAGAGTGATGCTTCATTGCCAAAATGTTTAACGTGTGTTATAAAAATTCACGTGGCAAAAGAGAGAATTAGAAGTTTTAGTGGTCGTAGTGGTATCGTATGTGACTAGAAACAATTGGCGCAAATATCGACCTGCAATTTATTTCACAGAAAAAGTCGTCATGCCTATTTGTATGAATACACCTTGCTAACAGAAGGGTGAAATGTGTATTTGAATCATTTCAAATTCATCAATAATTACTCTATTCGTGTTTTAAGGTTTACCACACGTAACGGCAATGGCAGCTACTTCCGGCCCTTACTCAGGAACCATAAACTTTGGTGAGGTATTGCCCACTGGCGTGATGGGTCCCTCAGGTGCTACCGGTAGTGGCTTACCGATGGGCGCACATGACAAGGTGTACCTCATGTCGGCTATGAACTCTGCAGAGCAACAACTGATGCTGCTGAAACTAAAACAACAACAACTCGTCAAGCTGCAACAGCATAAACACAAACTAGAACAGCAACTGGCTGATCACGTGACGCATGTAGGACCCAAGCAGAAGGTAAGCAAATTTACTGGTGTTGACATGAAATGGATAATCAAAAATAATTGTTCTAAAATGAAAGGAAGTATTTGTCTGCTTGAAATATTGCTTGGGCCTTAACAATTTAAGCTACATTTTGAATTAGAGAATAGTCAACGAAGTTACATAATTAGTTTCAAAACTCCATGTAACAAGAATTGTACACCTTAATTTGTAGCAGTACGATGCGTATTCATTTGAACTGATGCCACCAACACCTAAGACGACTCCATTATTCATGACACCACCGGTCACACCTCCCAACGAGAGCTGGATCCAACAGCAGATGTTGCAGGATGGTAATGGTGCAAAACCAGTTGTGATAGGTCATAAGGTTAGTAATAATACTAATTTAAATAATAAATTCTTTTCTGTTCAAATCAATGCACAGGCCAAACAAATTCTTATATTTGCAAAGTATGTGAGGAGAGAGGTCAAAATTAAAAAGAAATTCATTCTTTTTATAAACTATATCCTTTGGAACAAGTGGAATACAATGCAATTTGATAAACAGATTGCAGGAATTTTCATTTGTTAAAAGACAACTTCAGGTCAATCGGAGTTTATTGTATATCCTGTAATATTTTATAGATGGGCTCAAGCAGTTCTGATGTAGCAAATCCGATGATTCCTACATTGTACAACCAGATTCTGTCAACCATAGCACCTTTAGTGGGTACCGCAGGTCTGGCTGGCAAAACTGACGATAACAAAGGCTTAGCAGCCGGGAAAGCTGGGTTGACACTCCAGCAAACACAACCACTTCTCCAACCACCCCCACCACAGGTTCTAGTCATTGAAAGGATGCATTCGGGTAAATACATTTATAAGGATATTGAGTTGGTTTAACGCCTGTATCAAATTTAAGTTTGAGTGCAGATTTATGTATAATATGATGTAAATAAAAACAAGACTATCAAACTAAATAATGCTGGTAATTTTCAAATTACAAAAATAGTAGAGTGAAACTGTCATTTGCAACCACCTTTTAGCACCAGTTTTGTGGTCGTAAACAAAAGTTGGTCTTAAAATGTAGGTTCATTGGAATAGAAATTAGTTTCGGTTCTGTAATATCTGTTCACAAATGACAGGTGGTCTCAAAACACGGTGGTAATGTACAAGTGTTATTGTAATTAGCATGTGCACACAACATAAGTAATACAATGCAAAAAAATATTTTTATTCAATTTCACAGGTGCTCGTAGATTTGTTGTGTTGGACTTTGGGAAGCCTATCCTCCTGACTGATGTGATTATCCCGGCGTGCGGCGACCTGGCGTCGCTGTCTATTGACGTGTGGATCCAAGCGGAGGAGACGGACGGACACCGGCTCGTAGTATCTACCGACATCGGGATGCGATCCCTGCTGATGAATAACCTGATGCCACCACCGCTTTGTAGATATCTAAAGGTAAATGTAATTCCTTAGTTTTTACCTCTGCGTGCGAAGGCATTGCCGAGGTATAGCAATCATACAGTGTGATCAGGGTGGTATCCGCCGGATACGACCCCCCTCTACCCATTCTCAAAAGATTTAATCAAAATGTGCATTTTCCATTGAGAAAAGTGATAATTTGTGAATATCAAATGTTATAGCGAAATGTTACAGTGAAAGTATTGAGTAACTTTTGGTACTGGAAGTAAATAAATAGACTGCACGTCGAGCTTCAGGTCCATCAAGACCTATGTTTCGTATTTTGTCCATGTGGAGCATTGATTGATTTTTATATGCACAAAGCAAACTAACAATTTATAACCATGTCTTTGCACACAGATAACAACTATTGGTCGATATGGTGGGAGCACGACAAGGTCACGGATTCCCATTGGTTGTTTCTATGGCCACACAACTCTGTTGCCATGGGAAATTGACAGCAACAATAAAGAGCTTGGCGTTTCCTTGACGACGGAAAAGGCTAGTGTGCTGTCGCAGTTAGGAACATTGGTAAGAGTAGTAGAGATTATTAATTTCTGTTTGAATAAGCAATTCTGTCAATTTGTACTACTTACACAAAGTTTTTACTGCATTTTTCTACGGGCAGTGAGGCATTTTAATCATGTTAAATCCATAAATTTAAGTGACAAAAAGTGAACATCCAATTAATGTATTCTAGGTGGCCTTACATGAAGACATCGAATGTCGTTACAATCTGGCATCCAACCGACTAGTGTCACTGTTGGCATCTGTCGAGAACCCAGACAACAACACAGCTCATACCAAATACTACTTGCGCAAAGGCAAGAAACCGGAAGAGGATGCCAAAATTCACCAGGCATATCAAGACTGTATAGAATTACAACTACAGCTGAACTTAGCCCGTAGTGCTATTGAGAGGCTTGAATCTGTGATGTGTACTCCGGAGCAGTATGTGAGTGAGCAGAGCGGGACTGAAGCTGGGATGAGTCTTATGTTAAGGCATGCGTCCACAGATAAACTGCGGGTGTTATGCGAGTATCTGCTGGACACACTGCTGAGCATGTCGTTGCCGTCGCCTACAATACCACACGTCCCACTCAACGTGTATGCAGTGTTCACTCCACAACTGTGCGAAGTGGTGTTCACCCACTTGTGTATAAATAGCACGCGCAGAATGCAGATCCATGCCGGTGCCTTACTAGTGAGGCTGTGTGGTAACCAAGGATGGTGGGGAGACTTCCTAGGAAATATTCTGCTGCAGTATTTTTCATCCGAAGAGCAGGAAATTTTTCCACAGGACCGAGTGTTTGTACTGCTGACTGCACTGGCACAAAAGTCCCTGACTGGAGCATCAGCGGGTAATGTTGTGGAAAGCATACTCACCCTGCTGGCAAGATTACTGTCACCACTGTTGTTGCAGTATCAGTCATTCTTCACTGGAAGTGTTGGTAAGTAAATATACAACTTAATAACTACACGAATGAAAATTGGTTAACGTTCACTTCAAAGGAAAAATTGTGTTTATGGTATTGCAGTACCTTCAGACATTTAGCTAAAGTCTATCATGTTGGGCAATGATTAGCCACTTTACAATTGACCTTTGTCAGTTACAAGTTAAAGATAAACCTTTTCTGTGTTTTCAGCATCATTGGATTTGTCGCTGGTAGGCTGGGTACTCCTGCTACTAAGTCGGTGCCTGGACAGTGTTGGTTCAATACTGAACGGAGATGAGAGTAACGATAAGTCCACTGGAGCATCGGCATCAGGCGGCAAAGAGAAGGAAGGTTCGTACCAATATTTTCCTGATAGTATACTGTATTCCAACAATGTTTCTAATCAGAATGATCAGATTATTACAAGCAGAATCACAATAAAACATTTTATCTGTTTGACAAGGTGGCAGCAGTAGTCGATGGGATTTCATTCAAGCTGATACTACATTACAAAACGCCAAGATGAGTACGCGTTCCAGCTCCTCCAAACAGTACCGCAGAAAACTGCAGAAACGTTTGATGCATCACAAACACAAACTGCTTGAACTCAAGGTTTGTTTTGTGAAAACTGCAATTTGTTAAAACGGAGACTTTACACGGAATTGATCCATAGCTATTAAAAAGGGTGCTATACAAAGATTGATGGGTCGGTGTGCAATGTATCCAACCTGATATCTGACCCAAAATAGATTTAACTGATCCTTATTTCATCTTCCACACAATCCAACCGTTTATTTCAGACAAAGAAACCAAAGGGCAAAAAAAGATCTAAAGCTAAATCAAAAGTTTGCTTATTTTATACTATTCTTTCTCACCTTTCCTTATCTTCCGTTGATACTTATGTTGACAAATTTTCCGCTTCGGGTTCGACAGATTGCTGAAATTTAAACTTCCATCGATACCTTGTAATAACTTACAAGCATCGTTGTCATGCTGCACATTCATAGTTATGCAGCATAATGCCTATCTGTACGTTTTACAGGCGGCAGAAAAGTCCATAACGAGTCAAATGGAGTCTGGTGGAAACATTATTGCAAAGGAGGTTGAACAACTCATGAAGCACGAGGTGAAGAAGAAACTCAAGCAGTATTCATCTAAGGTAATGCATTACAAGTTGACAGTGAATAAAGTTGTCTGTAGAAAGAAGAAATTTAAATAGTAAGAAAGCATGTTTAAAGATGCGCACCAGTGGAGATGAACAGTTTTAATGAATTGCTGCTAATTTAATTGTACATTTTTCATTTGGCATTGTAATACATGTAATTAAAAGCATACTGATACGAGTAATTTACTTGATTCAGCATGTGAAAGACATAATGCAGATCCGGCGCAATGATGTGGAAATGTTACGAAAGCAAGCAAAAGGTGGCAGCAGTAAAGGTAATGGAACCGGAGGGGATGAGACTGACCAAGGGAATGGCGACCTTGATTCCGAATCACTACTGATCATCAATAGAGACAAGTGCATACCAGTTGTGAAGGGCCTGATGGCACTCATCCTATCCATGGATTTCACCTGCAATGTAGATCTGTTTCTTGTTGCGTGCAAGGTTAGTGTATTTTATTTGAAACTAACCTAAATTTTATCACGCAGCAAGTGAAACATGTAAGCTTTTACACTGGAGCTAGTTAAAAAAAAACATACATTAAGATGCGAGATCATGATAAAGTGGATTATTGAAACGGAAGGATGATAGTTTTACACTATTAAAATGACATTGTTCTTGTAGGTTGTGGCTCGCTTAACGAATGTAGCACGCCCAGCAATCTTACTATCTGAGGTGATGTCACAAGACCAACTAGAGCGTCTGATACTTCTGTGCTGTGGCATGGAGTTCAACCATTCAAATATTACGTGGGGCGGATACTGGGCGAGCCATGCAATTACCTGTCTGCTTCAGGACATACTTGATGGTAAGGAAAAGTGTTATATTATAACGTAGCATTTTTAGTGCTGAAAATGTGCAGAAGTATATTAATGTGTAGTATTGTGTTCAAATGTGCACTTATTTTAAAAAGTAATAGTAATGTCTACTGGGTTGGGAACTATGTTATGCTGGTAACTGCAAAAACGCACATCAACATATCGAATAGGACTAAATCGTTAAATAAACTTAATTCTTTTACAGGTGAAAAGATGTATCCAATGAGTATGAGTCCCGAGGGAGTGACAGATGATGAGATCTCTGCCGCTTCTGTGACCGAGACTGATACATCATTACTCAACAGTGCTTCATTACCGGCCATGGACGATGATCAGTCAGAATCAAACTCCGAAACAAACAATGACTCGGCGTCTGGTAATAGTCCTATTATTTTCTTGTATTTTGTCTTTGGCCAACAGCATAAATCTAGTCGATCTGAAAATTAAGAAGTTGTTTTCGAGAGGAAGTGAGCATGAAGTTCTTTCCATACCCATCAAATTGTAGTGAAATGTTTAAGTAAATTTCTTCACATTGAAAACGATGTAAATAAAATGGTTGAGTATGAAGTATATATTAATCAATTTGTTTAGGTGGAACAATGTTACAAATGAACGAAGATGGTTCGGCATCATCGTTCAAGTTCGACAATGAATCGTCTTTAATCATGGATATGATCCTAGAGGATGATGAACAGGATTTCGCACACCTTCCAACCAAGTTTGCTGAATACATTGGATCTAATATTCTGCCCAAACCAGTCTGGGGAACGGAGAAGTTCGGAGGCAAGACGCACTACATGAAGCCACAGAACAGTGGATCCGGAACAATCAACTGGGGTCCGCCACCTCCGCCCTCGTAAGTTATATGCGTTGTAAGATTATGCAGTTTTCAGCAGGCCTCGACCTTAACGTCCATCTTTCCGCCAAAATGGACAATATTTCAAAATGATGGACAATTTTCTAAGAATTTCATCACTAAAGACGGACAAAAATTATGAATTTTTTAGTAAAACCTACACAGTGCAACTGACACATGAGTAATTGACGGACAAAGTTGAAATTTCCTAAAGGGCGAGGCCTGTTTCAATTTGAAAAACTTTAGTATCGGTTGTGCAGATAAAGTTATTCAGATAAAGGTATTCTGAAAAAGTAACAGCTGGATAGTAGAAGGAAGGTACTGGATATAATATTGCTTCAAAGATATCCACTTACTTTTCCATCTAGTACAGTAATCTAGTAAGCATCTACAGCATCTAGTAAGTAATCTTCATGAAATATTAAATTCGACAAGGTAGGCAGAACAAGGTTTCGTAATTTTGTTGTTTAATCACTTTCTACTTGATGTTGTTTTCTTTTAAGCCGACCTAAACTTGTTGGGACTGCTGCACCCCAAACTGCAATTAAATTTTTATGTGAATGACCGTGTATGTGTAAATACTTTGTTTTGCCTTTTCAGTATCTTTGAAGGAGACGAAAACATTGGAAAGAAACAGAAACCTTCATCATATGAACACTTCAGGAACAGAATATCAAATATCATGGCAAACAAGGCAAACATAACGCCACATGCAGTATCGACGGCCATGGATGCGAGACTAGAGACTGGAGTGCAACTGGCTGCTGAACTTAGACTAAAGGTAATTGTGGCCAAAATAGAAGTTTTAAAAAGAAAGTATCATAACTTACACCGAAAATGGTTCGTAGATTTGATTTGCATAAGGGAATGTTTAATGTAGATGTAAGCAAAAGTTGCTTCCACCCAATGTAAAGGTATTAAGTTTTTGAATAAATACTGTAAAGTTATATAATGTGGTAAATATTTCCATAAGTTACCAAGGCATCTCTAGTTTTTAGGCATAAGTTCAATGCTTGTGTTATATTTTAAAGGTGATGGTTGCTATAGAAACTGAGAGTGTAGACAATGCAATAACAGCGGGATTGCCCAGCACAATCGCCGGTGTACCGTCGCACTATGTGCCTGCTCAGGTACCCGCCACTGACGATGAACAACTCTCAGCAACTTCATTTCTCAACAATCTTGCACAGCAACAGGTACATTGTATTTCAGTGAGCTAACTGGAGATCCTTTCTCAACTAGAATTAAAATATTGGGTCAGAAACTAACCCTGAAGGTTCTTAGTGTTCAAAAGAAAAGTGTGTCTTACCCTCATTCATATTGTTTTAATCGTGAAAATCGGCTCCATAATTTTGTAGATGATTTGAGTGACCACATTTGCTAATTGTACTTGCAGACCGTGGCCTCGCAAGAGATGCTGAGCACGTGCTTCAATAACCTGTTTTCTCAGTTGCAACTACATAGACTCAACCTGGATGCACTGCTGCTGACGTGGCTTACCCTTAATGATGAGACTACCCAGGATGAGAACAACCAATCCGTATTTGATCCAAGCAAAATTCCAAGTATACCTCTCAACCCAACAGCCATAACCAGTCTATTGGCAGCACTAGCCTGGTCTCCCAACCTACCAATCAGAACATGGGTGCTAGCCTTTCAGACCCTTACCTTACTGGCCAACTTGAAATATCCAGTGACAGATAGTGCAGCTAGTGGTAACCAAGGCAGTGAGCGTTGCCTGGCAACTGTGATGATAAGTGATAGTAACCTGATGTCATTGCTCATCAGATTTCTGTCGGGCTCATACAGTGGATCGACTACCATGCCTGGCCAACAACACACTGAGGTGAGCCCTCGCAAAGTAATGTGCTGGTAAAGAAAATAAAAGTATATGCATCTGTACGAAATGGACTGTCAAGTTCGTTTAATTAATGTTACAGAGTTAAATTTCATTTAAATACATCAGATAATAAAACCATACTTAATGTCATGTGTCAGTTTAATCGTGCAGTTTACAATTACTGGAATGTTATGTCTTGCACAGGTTGGTCCGACTGGTACCCGAGCCTTCCATGAATTTCTGGTCAGACTTCAGTTACGCTGTACAAATGACGACCACAATCACTTGAAGGAACTCCTGCTGAAGCTTGTCTACACATTGGCAGCAGAAAGGTGGGATTTCTTCCTAAACGTTTTTGTAAATTACTTATGCACATCAAAGTGGTTTGTACTTGAAATGCGAAACGTAATGATAAAAAATTATTTTATTTTGCAGAGGAGCATTTCATATCGGAATAGGACCCTTAGATGCACAGAACACACTACTGGATGACATGCTGCACATGGTCTACGACAATGTGGACATCAGTAACGCCATAAGTGTTATCGAGTCTGTTGCACAACTTGTCTACCAGCACATTGTATGTCAAGAAAAGGTACTTTGTAAAAGTAGTTCAGAAGGCGGAGTATCAGCACGGTCATGTTTTGGAGGGCTATTTGCAAGCATGCTGAGGCCAGCTGACGCAAAGGCTGATAATGGAGATGCAAGTCGGGATAGTCTGATGTGTAACCTGCTGAAACTTGTGAACATCTTGGTACAGATTGGTCTGCCAGGAAGAAGCAACCAAAGTGGGACGAGTGGACCGACATCGCGAAGAAGTACTGTTGGCAGCACCAGCAGCACTGTGGAAATGGACACTGAAGCCTCTGGTGGTGTAACTGATCTTCCATCACAAGACAGCCCTCTCCCGGACTCTAGTAAGATTAGTCAGGGTTTAACTGGTACCGGACCTGTACTCACATCCACGCCAAATGTTCCACAGTCAGATGATGAGAAGAGCATTGTTACGGATGAGCAAAAGACGGAAAATGTTGCAGCTGCTGCGGCCGCTGCTGCTGCAGCACACCCTGGTGGTGGAAACAGAACAAGGTCATGCTCTCATTTCACAGACACTCGGAATGCTGAAGAAGAGCGTAAGGATCCCTGCCTCTCAGACATAATCCTCGCACATCCAGGCATTATGCACAATCTGATGCTTGCACTAAGCTGCTGTAACAGTAATGCCATGGCGATTTTGCTGAGCAGCTCTGGTCTCCCAGATGTGATGCAAGAGTCGTTCACCGGTATCGATCCTGTGTCAGTTGGAGATGTCGTGTTCCAGATTCTATGCACACTAAACCGGAAGACAAGTGACGTCAAACTGATGCTAAAGCCCGTGCTGCAGTACATGTCATCGGGTTTCCATGGTAACCGTGGTGTAGGGATCAGCAGGCTGTCGGAACCGTTGCTATGGTTTATACTCAGAGTGCTGGACTGTGAAACGATGATCAGGCATTGCTTGAATATGGGTACGGCTACTGATAAATGCTTCATTTAAAATATTGCATAGTGATCATGTAAATACTCGACGTAAATTGTGATGTACTTTTTAATGGGTTTGATACATGGGTACGACTACACTTTCTCATGGATGTTGCCATCGAAAAAAATCATTAAATTGCTTACCTCAATATTTTGGGATAAGTACAATGTAATATTAATGGCAAAAAGAACTTATGGTAAGCACTGTTTTTCAACAGGCGGTATAGAAGTGATCTGTCAGAATCTTGTGATGAGTAACCAGCGAGTGATAAACTTGAGTCCGAGCCTTGTCTCAACCATCATGCAGTACTTGGCGAACACACGACCCAGCTCCGGTGCAGGTGCAGCAGCAACAAAGAGAATTACAGAGAATGAGAATGGAGAGGGACTCACCAACTTTGCACCACTGGGTAAACGTTTAGGCGCTTTAGCTGCCGTGGTTCTTTGCCTTTTTTTAAAACCATTTTTTACACATGGCACTGTTACTGAATATCTATTTAATGTGAAAAATACCAAAGTGGTAATATTTGTTGGAACAACAGGTTGCATATCGTCGAGCAGCCCAACAGCAGGTCCTGCAGACGTCCTGATCCAGTCGTCACCTCCACACAGAAGAGCACGATCTGCCGCGTGGACATATCACTTCTATCCTGATGAGGCATGGGTGGACATCACCATCACGCTGCCGTGCGCTGTACTGCTCAAGGAAATACACATACAACCACATTTGACAGCTCTAGCCAGTAAGTAGATGTATATTTCACAAGATTAAATGAAATAATAATTAAATAACTGATTGCAGAATACCTTCAATGCAGCCAAAATATTGTCAAATTGGATGTTATACAACATATTGCATTTTACATATCGCAGTGATATGTGTTCATGAAATGTCACATATTTGTTCCGTTTCAGCATGTCCTGCTGCTGTGTGTGTGGAAGTAAGTCGTGATGGTACAACTAGTTTCCCTGTGTGTGCACCAATCAATACAAGTGGACTCACCCTCATCAAAGTGCAGCTCCTCAAGTCCGAAGTCGTAACAACTGTTACCATTAGATTACACAAACCACGTGATTCAACCACTATTGGTTTATCACAAATCATGTTACTTGGCCTCACGGTGTTTGGCTATTCTGGAAGTACGCGAGCCAATTTCAGCAACTTCATCATGCCCAGTAACAGTGTGTTGACAGGCATGGAAGAGTACATCTCGAAGACAAGGTACGTATAACGAATTATTACGAAATAACATGAAACGAATGCACTGCAGAATAAAAATGATTATTTCGTTACAAATTGCCCTAATGGAAGACATGTGACATTTTGTACTTTGTATGGGGCTGCTAGTGAGGCAAAGTTTACCGACCGCAAGGGATGAACCAAACCGTGGAAGGAGAGAGGCAGTTTTCATTTCTGTTTTGTGTTTCAGTATTGGATGGATGAGGCTGCTTCACCACTGCCTGACACAGTGTTCGTCTGTGAGTACTGAAGTAGCAGCCGCGGCAGCTCCAACCCCCAATCTACTCGTGACGTGCGCTGCTCTGCTCGTACTGCCTGTTGCATCTCTACATTCAAACTGCATGGAAGCCGTGCTGCTTAAGATAGGCTTGCAATCAACTAATATGGGCCTGGCTCTTATTGATCAGCTTTTGAGGTAAGACCAGCAAAATACGTTATTGTTACACTCATGCAGAAATATTAAGATTCCGATTGGCCAATATAGAATATTGGTTGCTTTTGGACTTTCTAAAGATATACGTTATTTTTACCAGGAACACGTCAATGGAAGTAGAGGATGAAGCTAGTAGTGGTGTACCACTCTATGGCAAGCTGAATGGTGTAGCTACACCTTCAACCATAGACATTCTGTTCCAACTTGGCATAACACAGGACGAGGGCACACCTGCAAGGTAATACAACAAACTGTATTCATTATTTTATGAAAATTTACGGAACTTTTGTACACTTATGCCATTGAAGTTTTATGGAACTTTATGGAACTGCTATTGATAAATGTGGAATTTATACGATGTTGTACAATAATATGTGTGCTAAATTTCTTTTCAGGGTGAAAGCGTTAACGGACTGGTTGCAGGATTGTGGTAAACTAGCCACACAGAGGTCACGGATAAACCAAAGTGATGTAGGAGGCATGAGGGGATACAGTCGACAGCTGGGTAGTATTGAACTACCTTCACCAGCTCCTGCACATGTACACTGTGTTGCAGCCATTCTGTGGTACAGTCATGATATGCCTGTCACATACAATATACACGGAATCGTGTCGAAAGAATTGCTGAGGTAATTTTGAATCTGTTTTCATCTGATTTACCTAGTGAACTGATTTATGTGTGCCTTGCATTCATATTAATAATATGGATAAATATGAATGAGTCTCATATCCACCTTTTTAATGAACGTGAGATAAATAACCAAATAACAAAACAGATAGATAAATAACAGTAACCTTTGTTCTTGCATTGCAGTTGTATGTACGAGTGGCCCTCTCGTCTGGATGCAGATAGCACACTGAAGAAGGCGGTAGATGCTGTGATATGTTCGCTGTGTTACATAGAGCCACAGTTTACCAGCTGCTTATTGCAATGGATGGGAATCGTACCAGAACTGCCAATGTCAACATCGTCGTTGACCGATGACCTCAAGGATAGCACGAGGTTTGTTAAATTGTACTTACTTAAGTTATTTAAGTAAGAATATTTCTATCCAAAGACATATTTATCACATCAAACACTTTCAACAAAGTTAAGAACTGAAAACATTTTCAGTCTTGTGCAATGCAATGTAGACGGTCATTTTCTTTGTACAGGCATCAACAGCGGCAGAGGAGCCAAGAAGGAATGACTGATGATCTAAAACAGGAAGCAAGTGCAGCGCGTGGAGACTCAACACAGAGCGTGCCTTCCTTCAACAACATTAGACTAGATCAGGTATTGCACAATGGAATATCGTTTACGTTTACTTAAAGAGACAGTTGTTGACGATATACAAAGGTAGTGAAAGCAAAATAATGACGAGTTAAGATTACCTTTACCAAACAAAGAAAACTCCATGTCTGATTTCAATTTCATTCTGTAGGTACATCTTGGAACCCTCGCAACTGGTTGTCAGTCGCCCGCCGCTTTACAGCAGCTAATGGACAGTGGGTTCCTAACGCTTTTGTCCACTGCGCTGTGTGAGTTCTGTAATTCGGAAATGCTCAAATACAGTGACTCCCTCAGTCACCCTGAAGTGTTCACAGATGCAGCAAAAAGTAGACAGTTAAACCAGAACGAGGCAGCAACAGGGGCATCAAGCAGCGGATCGAGTCACATGACAGATGCAGCAAATCAGCAGAGCAGTGGCAACCCCACTATAAACACAGGTAAATGTCGATACACTGAACTGTGGGTATAAAAATTATACCATGTATGATGACGATGTTAAACTGTGGGTATAAAAATTATACCATGTATGATGACGATGTTAAACAATTATTCCAGTGTGCTCTCAGTCAGATGATTTGATTAACGTGTGTAAAACATGTTTAAGTTGGACAAAAATTCGGCTTGAAAATGTTGATTTGAAAATTTTGTACTGTGCAACAGGTGAAAGCGTCCACTCAGAATGGACTTCATCATCAAATGATGGAGGTTTGGAGTTGACACCAGATCGTGTAGCTGCCATCTTGGATTTCCTGTCCGAGTTGGCACAGGAGGCAGTGATGAAGGACTGGATGGGCGGACCCGAGGGCAATGTCTTCTGGCCAGCACTGCTAGCCTTACTGTGCAACACACCACCTCCACAAACCACGCAGACGCATGCCTCACTGCTAGGTGCTACTCACACACAAAAGGTCAGTGAATAAAATATTTTGGTTGACGATGAAAATGATTTGTACGTGTATTTTATTACATTGTTTAGTCAATTAAACGATATTCAAGTATAAGTGTAATCTTCAGGTTATGGAATTTAATGATCGGTGTTTAATCTCTTTGCTTGTAGGTGATGACTGCAGCACAGCGCTCATTGATAGAGGGAGCCACAGTGTCGTTCTTCACAAGTGCAATCTCCTGCCATCCTCAAAATCAACACCTGTTTGCAAATGTTTTATGTGAGGTTATTCGAGCACAGATACCACGACCCAACAGTGAGTATAAAACTGAAACTAAAATACCTGATTTCGGATACAAATGTTGGTCAAAAAGCAATTGAATGTAAACATAAACATGTGAGATATTAATCATGTATGTTTCAGGTGTACTCATCGGTGGAGCAGCATTGTCTGGATTCACTCGACGCCTCTTTCTACAGCTTCTTTTGGAAGATGAAAGAATTCTTGTCGTGTGTAAATCAACAGCAAAGATCTACAAGGGCTCAAGTAACGCTCTTACCACGGTCGTGCAACACCCCCGCTGCGGTGCAGGACATAAATACAGGACACTCAACGTCTGTTTGCAGTCAACATGTGCGGAATTCCTTGCAAAACTTGCAGGTACTAATTTTATACTTTTAACAGGGTTCCCACCACTCCTGGAAAATCTGGAAAAATGACACTAGGTTTTCCAGTCCTGGAAAAGTACTGGAATTTGA
>JBCAUI010140315.1:0-18113 GCA_038406195.1 Haplosyllis anthogorgicola
TCGTATTCCGGCCGAGCGTGCTACCGCTACACTAAAGATTCACTCACTTCATTTCCGGCATATGTAATGGTTACACTGATGACAGGTTTTACTGTACTTCCGTGTGAGTGCAGCCATGTGTGACATTGTGATCTGTGTAAGTTAGAAATAAGCGTCACTCAGGTTAGAGTGTATGCAGGGCCGTCCTCGTGTTTGACGTTTTGTCCCGGCGTCGTTGTGTCGGATCGCATACCAATGATGCAGAACACACTCTCCAACTTCTATCGTCAGCTCTTGGTTCTACGAATATAACGAGACCGCGTTTTTTAATGATTTGGATTACATTGCGTTGATAGTGCGGCCATCGGGGAAAAAATAAAAATTAATTTTGATTCCTAAAAAGCCAAAGTATCATCAATGTTAAGTTTGTTCCCAGGTCAACATGCAGTTTGCGACTGATCATATTCAATGTGACTCTCAACATCGCTCACCTCAATTAAAGTTTTTTTTTTTAAAATACAAATCCAATTAATCTCTACCCACGAACTCTTCACCTGCCACTCCTGCACAGTTCATTGCATTGTTTTATCTTAACACAGTTGAATCGGACAATTTTATACTTTACAAAAACTCCTAAAAATACATGTACTCCATTTTAACTTTTCAGGAGATGATGATAATGATTGACGTGCGTGCGTGTGTGTGGAGAGTTCGAGCTGCGTGCACTTGATTACAATTCGGATGTGACTTGCTGATTTATCGGGATAAGTCCAGGTCAAGATGAGGTAAGTTCACTACGTAATATGGCTGTTGTAACAAATAGTGCTGAGTAGTAATACTGGTAACAGTAGTCGTTGCTTGTTACTTGTCTGTCGCTTAAGTACATGTAAAATTCATCAGGCTACGTCCCCTGAGGAGCCAACTATGTCATGGGGTTTCCTTTCCCTAACAGGGAGGGTAAATTACACGTAAATTACGCTTCGTAAGAAATATATGTACAGGTTTATGGCATACTGCCAAATAAATATTGCCCTTATCATGTCGCATCCCCTTTTAAAGCTGATTTATGGGATTTTTTTTATCATAACTGTATTCGGACATCGAACCATTCCAACTCACAAGTGTAAATGCAGCAGATAAAGCCGGGATTTACTCGCAATTTGGTCTTAATTAAGGTGCATTTAAAAAATTGACCTCTTTCCGCATGCACCTTAATTCAGCAATATACAGTATGTGGTTTATGAACAGATTTTTACTGTTATCATGTTGTGCCAAGAATGTACGTAGAACCAGATTCTACCTCACTAGCGAAGTAGTTGTTGACGTTCTTTCCGACGAGTGATCCTCTGCCCTTCTCAGACGTACGAGGTGACGTAATAACGTGTAACTTGACCTCGCTAATGTTTAACTCTAAGATTGCTTTGCCTTCCGCACCTCACAGCCCCCACTAGCTGCCACTCAGGGAGACTGTCCAGAATATTTCATACTTGTTAATTCAGTGACCTCAATTTGTGTCGTGTTGAGGAATAATAAGACAGGTCCTTCTTTATGTCAAACACCGAATTGGCATAAACCTTTTCCGCCTGAATTGTTTTTATCCAGATGCAGCATTTGCGGCTACTTTGTAAAACTGAGGGACACCTAAATTCAGGAGGATATTTTTGTCATAACAAGAGCTACTATTATAATATTTTCAAAAATAAATTTAAAACTGACTTTTTAAATTCAGATATTCCCAAAACCCAAATAGAAGTGAAACAAAAGTAACGGGTTGTTATACATTTTACATCAAAATTTATGGGTCCTCTGAGACCAACTTTTTTGGGGAAACCTTTAACGGTTTGCGGTAAATTTGCCCTCCCGCTCAGTAGCGGTTACACTGTAGGTCTGCATGATAATTAAAGATATTGATAACCCTTGAAAAGCTACTTAATGTGACCCAAAATAGACGCACGCATTCAAACAGGTTACCAAATTTAAATTATTTATGTTGCTGATAACCTTTGGGGTCCCATTTCCGGGACCAGAAGGCTTATTTGCTACCAGCATGTTTTCACAACCGAAATGCTAAACGATGTAACATTTACCCGCAAAACATTTCTTTCTTTGAAAGTAGTTGCGCTTACAATAAATACCTAAGTTGTTTATGTAAATGCCACCTTGGGAGCATTTATGTAAATGCTTTATCCGACCACATAAATACCAGAACAGGTGAAAACGGCTCTACTAGTACGTTTAAGTTATGAAACTGGCGGCATGTTCGATGTTTGGAGGATACTGGTTCAGACTAGAAAGAGATAAGTTTGTCCAAGAGAAAAGGAAAAACGTTGAGAAAAGAGGATGTTTTTGGTAAAAACGTTTTGGTTTTTTCCGTTGGTTTCGTTTTTGCGTTTAATCGTTTAATCTCCTGATCCGTTTAAAAGGACGAAAACCTTTCTGCACCAAAACTCCTTACTCACATAGCAACAGTGTTCACAACAGGGCGATTCATCTCTAACCAGCTAACCGTTATAAAACGCAACTCGCGACAGGGCGGTCAATACCTGACAAGCTAACCGAACCTCTAATATTACTCCAAAGATTCTATTAAAGGAGAAGGTAGCCAATTTGGTCTGTGCTCCTTTTACAAAATCTTTGTAGTACTGTGATCAGTCTACTAACTATATTATGCTATTGCGAGTGTGTAGTTTTTGGGGGTTTTTTGAGTCCTTTCGAATGTTTATTTCGGCTAACCCAATTTGTGTTCAGTGCACTGTGACTGTTATGTTCCTCCGTATCTGTACACGGTTGAGCCCAATCGACTACTCGTCGGTATTAGTACTGAAACTGGAACCTCTATGCACGGCTTGTGAGCCTCGAATCTCTCCCACCAGTGACCTGGTTGTGAGCCCTACACTCGACGGGAATCTGTGTATGTGTGCACAGCTGTTTAAGAAGAAGGAGACATCGTCGGCGCATTTCTAGGAACGCTCAATAAAATGCAAGAAACAAAGTACAAGTGTGTCTCATAGCGAGGTCAAACTGCACGTTTCGTTCTAATGATTTTTACATCTTCCTTGAAGTAAAAAGAAGAGACGCTGACGTAAATGCGTGTAACTTGCCCTCTTTAGCTGTGTTGACCTGATAATGTCGGGTATTGTTACAGCGCGGGATAATGAGATATGAGTGAAATGAAGGAAACCTTACGACGGTGGCGGTGTACGGTCGGGTCAGTGTACTGTGAGGCAGGCTGCCGGGAAGAATAGAGCGGGGGACGGGGAGTCTGTCTCACGCTGTTAAGAAATCCATTATCAGTTATTTTCATGTGTCTTTCTTGCAAAGAAACTTCAAAATGAACCTGTCGTCCACAAAAATAAAGATATTATATATAAAAAAGAGAAAAGGGAAAAAACAGAGGTGGTGACAACGATAGGACAGAGCTTTTCCACACACAATTTGGTATTCAGTTGGGCTACTATTTACACTCTCCAACTAAAACTAATAGTTTAGGAGTGAAAAGTCAATTCGACCAAACAATATGATTCTAGGAAGGGACGTGCCAGACAATGTTTAACCGACATAAAACAGGTGCAACCGTTTCATATACACCCTGAACCAGGAGCACCTCCACCATGAATCGTTAAATAAGGGGTGAGATTGTTGTTGTTAAATTATACACAAATTGGTGTGTAACAAAAATGTACAAAATTTACACCGTAATGTGTCGGGCCTCTCTCTTTACATGGGTCATCATGACCTTGGTTAATTTTAAATCACTACACCCTTCGGATAAAAACCAGAGATGTAAACACGCTCATTATGCACAAGTGGACGGCATTAGGGCTTTTTTTTTAAACTTATTGTTTGGATTACATTTCCCACTGCACTTTGAAATTGGAATTTAAAAAAACTCAAATAGTAGGTGAAACATGTCATGTTGCCAAATTTTGCCACCTTAGACATACCTAGCAGTTTCATTGGGAGTCAATTGGAAAAATAATCAAAATTTCATCAATATTTGTAAACAGTTTAGCTTTTTAGGGACTAAGTTCAATTTTTATTTAGTTATTTTATTCCGATCACCTGCCAGTGCAATGTAATCCAAATTATTAAAAAGGCCTTGTGCGTATTGTACAGAATGGGAACTTCTTTTACAAAATAAGGCAGACAGGCCAGCCCGCTGTACAGACAAACTCACATGCAGATGGTCGGCTATTTTGGACGGAATTACGTGACGTTTTCCGCATCAGAATAGTTGTGGAGACCGTGGGAGATAGGCAGCTGTCCGGGTCTGATCCGTGGAACCCGAGGCCACTGACCTGCGTCCAGGGTCCGTCACTAGCGACATCGAGCGACACGTCCCTACGTCACTTAAAACGTTGGGCAAAATCCGCAAATTCCATGTTTCTCATCAAGTTATTTTCGCGTACCTTACGTTGAGGAGAGAACAATTTTACACCTGCCAGTTTATTTAATGATGACTGCGAAATTTAAAGATCATCCTAAAACTGGGATGAACTCTGATCTGTTTTTGATATCGAGGATCACTTGGTCTCATAACATTCCACGCGATGGTCAAAATAAAAACTTGATTAAGCAAGCTAGGGAGCGGCTTCATTCAGCGAGTTGAGATTCGTGTGAAGTGATGAAAACAAGAGTGGGGGGGGACAATTTGTGATTGTCTGTGATTGTCTCATGTTATCATTGTGTTTACCTCTATGTCCCGTATTCACCTGACATTCATCATGCTGTTTATTATTGTTTGGTAAGACACAGCTTTCCAAGAAGATTTTATGTATTGTACATGTATTGTGTAGTGTTGTGCATTGCTGTCCTTTCATGGTTCAGCTTTTATGTGAATGAACCAGGCTTCTAGTGAATGCGTATTAGCGTATAGTAAGCATTCTTTGCACTTCATATTCATGATATTGACTCACTTACAGCACAAAAATAACCTATATTTTTGCCTGTAAATAATTTTGCATTTGTATGGTCGCTGCATGGCAGTAACACTTTTTTCCTAACTTTGACACTGTCCAAATCTGCTGAAAATGGATTTTGCCCATTCTGGGGGGGGGGGGGGGCGTCCTGGACAACTTTTGACACTGAGTCCAAATCTGCTGAAAATGGATTTTGCCCATTCCGGTGGGCGGCGGGAGTGGCTTTGCAATCTGTGATTGTCTCGTGTTATCATTTCAAAGTTTACGAAAAAAATCCCCTTACCTTAAACCTCGCTATCCATCGTAAAGAGAACGCCAGGTGAGTCTAATGGGGGTTAATGCGGGTTAATAGGTTGGGGTCGATTAATAGGATCTAATGGGTTAATAGAGTTTAATAGGGATCATCAGAAGAGCTAACGCGGTGGACACAGAGAATCTATAAAATTCAGGAACCTCCGTATTGTCTCCAAATGAATCAACATTTTTACGCCAGGTTTCTTTGGCTTCAGTTTTAACGGGGAGATGAAATCATAATGTGGGACTTCCTTCGGGTTGACTTTCTTTTGCACGACCAACCTCCCTTTGCAAGACCGTCAGACTTTAGATATGTAACACATTAAATTACACAGAAAATAACCCTCTTTTGCAAGACCATCACCCCATTGGTGACCACTTTTCTTCCCAAAATTGGGTGGTCTACTGTAATGTCTTTGCACACCAAGTTGTCCAACTGTCCGTCCGATATACGCCCAGGGGATCTTATCAGCCTATTGTAACCTCACCGAATAAATATCTCTGTCGATAATTGTGTGTATGTCTGTCTGTCAATAATGTATGTGCTAACTTAAAGGTTTATGTTGACTGGCACATTGCACTGTCAGTCTGTCCGTCTGTCTGTCTACCTGAATATGTCTGTCCGTCGGTCTGTATCTGTTGATCTGTTTATCTATCAATAACACATGTATTTTACTCACAGGTACGCCCGGTTGCTGGCACATTACCCGTACGTGGTGATAGGGCTGGTCAGTGTGGTCGCCGCTGTCTGCCTGCTGGTCACCTTCATCATCGGTGAGACGCCGGACTTCTCCGACCCTACGCTGGTGAGTGCTCATGTATCCAAGTGATTGAATTATCAAAATTATTGGGCTACTACGGGGCTTATGTACTGACTGTTGGATGAGAGATCAACGTGCATGTATAACATAGCCTGACAGCGCAAAAAGTCGCAATGACTCTGGGAAATAAGTGTGCACTAGTTGCAAATAAGGGGCTGCAATGGCTTTTTTTGCGAACTCATTTGTAAAGGGACATGCATCCCTTCAATTGTCCAAATTTCATTACTTTTATAGGTATTTTAAACGATTTTAATTTTTTAAAATTGCATTTTGCACCTCCTTCATCGACAAGTCTTGGACTCGTCACTGTGAAGTGACGTAGGAATGGGCGACCGTACGTCGCTGACGACGGTAAGACTAAGCCGAGGTCAAGGCGGATCAGGTCGGATAATTCGCCCTCATTATGACGGTAATTTGTCCCTGGAAATCATCATCCATAATTTACTGTCGTTTCATCGACGTTTTGCCTCATTGGCAGTATTATTCCAATCGGCTTTCATGATCTGTCCGTCCTTTGTTATCTTTGTCGTCAGGTATGGTAACGTAGCACAAAGCTTACACATGTTTTACTGTTGCAGGGTTTTGAGCCCCGTGGAACGACTCTTGGCGCACGGATTCGAACACATGAAAAACTATTGGACGAAACGAACAGTGATATGACATTCGCTACAAATACGTATCACTACGTCAACAGGCAACTCATCCACCAAAAAGGTATGTGTGCACATACTCATGCACACACACACTCACACATGCATGCATGCACACACACACAACCAATCACACGGAGAATAATGGTGAAGGAATTATAGACTACATGTCTGCATTTATTGAAATTAAATGAATTCAATAGAAATTAAAACTAAATAAGTAAATAATTTTTGCAGGAAACAGAAGTGACGTCAAGATGAAGGTGAAAAAGAAAGGCAAAAAAGCAAAGAACGACATAGGAGAACAGCAGCATATCAGTAACATAACAGACCCGTTTTTCTGCGGACCTCCACGTAAGTGTGCGTGCGTGTATGTATCCCAGCAGGTATCATTAACATTACAGGTCCCTTCTGTGGACTTATATGTATGTGTGTACATGTGCACATATCAGTAAATCATAATATTTATAATAGTAATGCTGACATTTGGGGATTAGTCACCTATGTACCCTCACCTACAACAGCCAACATAGTAGACTTGTGCTTACCCCAGGGTTCCCACCACTCCTGGAAAACCTGGAAAAATGACACTAGGTTTTCCAGTCCTGGAAAAGTGCTGGAATTTGACAATTTTATTAAAAATCCTGCAAAAATCATAGGTATCCTGGAAAAATGACAGTATCATGGACAGATATATGCATTTTTCAATTTACTAGTTGTGTAAAATAGGTAACGTAAGCATTTTACTCAAAGGTATTTGGAGGCCACATTAATAAAAAACAGAATATTATACCTGGAATTTCACTTAAAAATCCTGGAAATCCCTGGAATTTTGTCAATGCCAAAAAGTGGGAACCCTGTTCATATTGCCTCAAAGAATACCTATTCCAATTAATATTTATGTGCACAAATGGCCGCACAAACTTTGGAAAAATGCGTACATTGTCAAAAACTTGCGCGAATTTGGCAATACACGCTCTAGATGCATCCCTGAATGCCCCTCAAAATTTAGGTGCGAGGGACAAAAATGCCCCGTAGTTTTATATGAAATAGCGGCAACACTGCAAATTGAGTACAACCGTTATGCTCAGTGTGAGTGATCACACGTTTGACGAGGTAATACGGTAATGAAGAGAATACACGGCATGTACGTCCAGTTTTCGGTATCGTTATTGTGCTGTTTAATGTCAAAGTTCTTTAACTTTATTGTCAAATTATAGATAATGTGCACACACCAGTGAGTAGTTGAAGAAGTACAAGATGCATGCATCAGGTGGTGTGCTGGTACAACCTCCAGGGCCCCGGTTTTTTCACCAGCCCCGGTTTCATGGTGTTCAGCACCAACCGAGGGGACCGCATGTGTTCAAGTTCAGGCCGAGGTTTAATTCAGGTGGTCTACAAGATGACGTTCAGGGAACAACGTATGACGGGAAACGTATCAGAAAAGCTATTTACAGAAAAACCATTGATTATAATACAGCAGCAGCTAACTACGTAGAGGTAAGCACTTTGACACATTTTCCTCGGGTTTCAGTAGACCGACTCTATTGTCAGTTGAATGAAATTCGATAAGACTGTTGTCAATTGACTGCCATTAATTCATCCCACTGACCACTTTTCATAGTGACGTCTTCACGTTTGTTGTTTATGTTGCAACGTCTCTCCAGCCTCATATCTCGCATATTTTTACAAAACATCTAAAAACGCTTATGACATTTAATTTCAGAATCGCATTTGGCAACGTGATCAGAGGGACCATCGAGCCATTGCTACAGATCCATTGTATGCACCTCTGGTAAGTAACGCAGTACGTTGCGTGGACACAACATGCATGACATTCTAGTCAACATTGTCAGTGGTTCCAACCAAGTAATTATCTAAACTCGATTCCATTAAAATGCAAATGCATATCCCAACTCGCATTATTACATAAAGGACGTGCATATAAATTTCTAAAAACGGCCTTCTTTGTATTTTTAGGCAATGCCACCACAGAGTCTACCGGGCACCGCGATGAACTGTGTGACAACAAAATTCATCAGAACATCTACCAACAAAATAAAATGCCCAATATTCTGTGTTTGTGTAAGTTGTACATTGTCGGCAATGGGACAGCATAGTGCAAAAATTAACGTACCAAATGGAATATTTTCGACATGCAAACGGTTACAGTAAAACAATTATTGGCTACGTAGTTAGGGCTACGTAGTTAATGTTATCATTTCATACGTCATGCACCGAAACATACTTTATAAAAAAGACTCTTTTTGTGTTACAGTGGACGCCAGAAGGTCGTCGACTTGTTACGGGAGCTTCAAGTGGTGAATTTACATTATGGAATGGTCTTACTTTCAATTTTGAAACAATTTTACAGGTATGCGCACAGATTTATCATACCTTTCAGTGATATTTGATATAAATGTAAGCTTTTGGCTCATTTGGCGTAATTGCGAAAGAGCCTACAGAATCATGCATTGTCCGTCGTCGTCGTTCTCCTGCGTTGTTGGCTTGGCATTGTATGTGCACACTCACCCTGAGCACACCATTGGTCATAGAGACTTCATATCTTACACACACATGTACCCATGCCCCATCTCAAAGCCTAGCAAAATTATATTGCTGTGACCTTTATTTGCTAATTGGCAGCCACATTTGTTTCTTTCTTTGAACCTTGCTTCTGGACATAAAGTTAATGACACAGACTTCATATCTGGCAGGCTTATGCATCGGCATATCCTCTTTATGTCATGTAGGAACTATATTGAAACCATTTATATTTCCAGTTTGGCAGCCATATTTGTTATTTTCCACAGATCTCATTGGAAGATTTGATCTTAGACACTTTATTTTAATCCATATGATATTGTAACCTATATTATCTTAGTTTTTTGATAATACCAAATGAGGTCAGGTCCATCTGGACCTATCTTTAAATTGCCAATAAAATGGACAGTTGAAAACAATGATAATATTGAAAGCACACTACTTTCGGGTAGAATATTTTTCGCCCAATTTCAGGCCTTGTAAGCATCAATATCATTTTTAGGTATCACAGAAAAAGGAAGTGTAGTGCATGTACATAGACATTATTGTTTACAACAGTTTGTTCTATTTCTTCAGGCACACGACAGTTCAGTGAGAGCAATGGTCTGGAGTCATAATGATCACTGGATGTTGACAGCGGATCACGGTGGTTTCGTTAAGTATTGGCAGTCGAACATGAACAATGTGAAGATGTACCAGGCTCACAAGGATCCGATCCGAGGTCTAAGGTGTGTAATAGATGGCAAGGTGCAACCACATCTCAGCCAGTTACTTGTATTTACTTCACAGCTGCAACTTGTTTATATCGTATGTATTCGGTGGTCTCTGCAGTCACAATCATTGAGTAATGACTTGTTTCGACGCTATCATATTCGGTCTAACAGTGAGAAATTAAGCTTAAAATTTAATCGTGATAAGCGGTCTTTCAGAGAAATTATATTATTTTACCCAAATTTATTAGATAATTTAGAATTGTATTACGTTTATAATTCATGTCATATGATTTTGATCGCAGAGCTGGTATTATTTTATGTTTCATATGCACAACTGGTAATTTACTTGCTTAATTATAAATTCAATGTTTATATGTATACAATAAATTATAATATACTCTTCAACAAAATGCATAGTATATATGCAGTTAAAAGTCTTCCAACAAAATCCAGCTTAAAGGGTTAAAATTTAAAATACTACCAAGTACATAGTTAAATAGTGTAGGATATAAATGGGAGTCATATATGAAACATTGGTACTCATACAAATGACCTAATCACTATTCTGTAAAAAAATACACAAGTTTATGACATTGCCTCATTAATAAAGGCTTTGGCCCAAACTGTTTCAATAAAGGCTCCGGCCCTGTGTCTAAACCCGTAATAAAGGCTTCGGCCCTGAAATTACCATATCCCCTAATTATTTAATAAAGGCTCTAGCTCAGCATTTAAATTTTGTTATGCATTAGTAAATTATTTGTTAAATTTAGTTCAATACTGAAATATGCTTTGTCAATCAATAAAGGCTTCGGCCCAAGTCTTCCACACCAAAGTATGTGATCATTTATTGAATGTGATCAGTGAACTATTCGAAACGATTTTATTGCATTTTATTTTTGATATTCAGAAATAAATGCATATCCAAAAATAAAGAAGTTTCTGTCTTTTGTTCCATTCAAAAAGGAGCTTCCATAAAAGCGATAGTTCCTATAAAGAACACTCTTCAACAGTTAATATCGGGCTAGAAGCGAAAATTATTTTTTACTGAGGCTATCCATACATTCCAATTGATTCGGTGAAAGGGCACTGTTACTTGGCCAAGAAGAAAACATCCATAAAAGCGATGTTGTTCATGGCCGATGAAGTATTTCTTAAAATAAAGCTAAATTTAAACAAAGTTTGAAGAATAAACTACAGAAAACAAAAGGATGAAAATTATACATTTTGTTGGAGATTCAAATGACTACATGATCAGCTATGCGAGGCCAATCATAGCTAATTACAATATTTTCTTTTTCATAAGAGACTTGCAAAAAATAAATCACTGTAGTAAGCTGTGCCGCAACTTTTTACATGTACATATTTTGAAATTATGTGAAATAAAAAATTTCCATACGAATGCATATCATGTAATAAAAATAATTTCCATACGAATGCATATCATGTAATAAAAATAAACTTTAATAAAACCTGTGCATTTAAAAGTTTATACCAACTTTAGTAATAATACGTACATGTTTAAGATTTATGTAATAGCTGCTACATGGTTGGATGGCGATATATTTTCTCGTCCTAACAGCTTTTGTCCGTCAGATGCCAAATACACATCGTGCTCGGACGACGGTACTGTTCGTGTGTGGGACTTCCTACGATGTCATGAAGAACGGATATGTAGAGGTACGTCATTACGCTTACATGTGTTGCATGGCGTGTGTTTTATGTTAAACGGCACAAACCGGGATTATGAGTTCCGGTATTTTGCTTTGGGCGGTTTTGCAAGTTTGGTAGATTGGCATCTTTTTGTTGTTGGAAAGTTACGCAGCCTGTTGAATCGGGGATCTGAGTACGGGAAAGTTGAATGATGAGAAGAAAATAGGTGAGAAAATTTGCGGCATTGGAATATTTCGATGTTTTGCTGGGATATGAGTGCACTGGGCATACAGTAGAACTTGTCTCAGTACACTACATCATATCTTTTCACGAGACCTTGGCAACACAAAAACTTACACTCCTCCCCGGATATATCGATATCGCTTATATCGATACAACCTCTTGCAGTCAGTCAAATTAAAATATGTAGATATTTGTTCCGTTTATATCGATAACCTGCTTATATCGATGCCATTTTTGCCGCACCAAAAATATCGATTTATACGGGGACGAGTATTTAAATGACCTTGCCTTGGACAACACCCTGCCTTTTACTATACACTCCTCCCCAGATATATCGATATGGCTTATATCGATATCCCGCTTATATTGATACAACCTCTTGCAGTCAGTCCCGCTTATATCGATGCCATTTTTCCGCACCAAAAATATCGATATATCCGGGGACAAGTGTACTTTTGGCATGGAGAAGTTCAGTGCCGCTCAAGACAAGTTCTACTGCAGTTGTCGGGGATGAGACTGCAGTACGCAGGTCATACCTGTATGTGAATGACGTGATGTCTCGCTGTACACTTTGTTGAAGACACTCACGGTTAAGGATAACTAGAACCAGTCAAGGCGTTTTTTTTTTATTCTACTGTATAAATTTGCTTGTGTGTACAGTATCAAATTGGGTAGTGAGGGGTAGACGGATTCAGCCTTTGCGCCACGTTCTACGTAATGGATTAACATACGCCTTCAATCTGTGAATGCTCCTTGTTTAGACATCTTCTGGATATAGGTGGAATGTACAACGTGTGTATGTGAGAGTGCGTGTCTAAAATAGCTGTTTTCCCATCACTTGCCAACGTGGGGTGTCAAGGTTAACAGAGCTAGACCTGTTAATCGGTGTGATCCCTGGGCTGGTCCCAATTTGTAATGGACCGTAGATCATATAAATTAGGATTACAGTAGGTCCCGGATGGAAAAAAGCTCGATGTAGACAAAACATCGAAGAAGCAAAAAAACCCAAACTTTTATTTTATCGTTTTGACCTGGCAAAATCAATCAAGCGGGCCAGACTGTATTAATTTTAGCATTATGATTGTAATTATCCGCAGTATTTTAATTTTATATGATTTCCCTTCTTGGCAATGCGTCACCGAAGATGTTACCAAAGATGAAACACTGATTAGTGCAAAAATCATGAATTTCCTGTGACATATCCCGTTCCTTGACAAGTTTAATTGCGATACATACTAGTGAAATACGAATGTCGCAAACCAAATTATAGACCATAATTACAGTTTAAGTTTACACATTTTAATTTTGGATATACAGGCACGTACATTTATAAAGCTTCTTTTTTAGTCAGGCTTTTCATGATAATATTCATGACAACTTAAAGAGAATGTTCATTTCCTGTATACTCAACCAAAATTGTTCAATGATAGAACTGCTGATACATTTTGCAGTAAGGCTACAGCCTGGGTAATTTCAGTTGTGTACTTCGGATTATGAAATAGAATGTCAACCATAAACATTTTATGTGTGCACATAGTAAACTCCATCTCTTGTCATAATAAATTGATCCCTTTTTTAGGTCACGGAGCTGATGTCAAATGTGTAGATTGGCATCCGCAGAAAGCACTGATAGCATCGGGAAGTAAAGATACACAGCAACCTGTTAAATTATGGGACCCGAGAACGGGAAATAGTCTTGCCACTCTGTGAGTATTAATGCACACCGTCGTATTTCAAGCCATTTTCTTGAAATTTATTTAAGTAGAGCTTATGTATGAAAAAAACTATGTTAAAATTGTTTTGCACTTGATGTGGAAATCGCTAATTATTTATGTACGAAAAAATTAGCATCGAGTAGCCTATTAACAGAGGTACAAAAATATGAATGGTTCGCATGTTTCGGTATCTTTTATATACAATGCATGTTGTTATTTTAGACACGCTCATAAGCATACTGTGATGGAAGTCAAATGGAACATGAATGGTAACTGGTTGCTGACAGCATCTAGAGACCATCTTGTGAAACTGTTTGACATCAGAAATATGAAAGAAGAAATGCAAACATTCAAAGGCCACAAGAAGGAAGCTACAAGTAAGACTCGTTTGGCTCGCAGTAAATAAGTGTCAACGGCACAGATATTTTTGCTAAGTTCGAGCATGGGCCATAGTGGGCTGTACAGAAATTCAAGCTGAAGATACATGTAAATAAAAATTTAGACGACACTAAGTTATTCAATTTCAGCAGATCACGTTTATGCGTTTGTACATCTTGAACAGCAATCAGAATTGACTTTTGTAATTGTAGCTGTCGCATGGCATCCTATCCATGAGAGTATGTTTGCAAGTGGAGGGTCTGATGGAGGAATAATGTTCTGGCTAGTTGGGTATGTATACTGTCAGTAAAAGTACAATAAACGTCGGGGTGTTGATTATTTTGTTTATGAACTGGAACATTTTTAGCCAATAGTTATACGCTTATTGCATCCTTGCAATATGCAAATTGTTAAATTATGTTTTGACAATTACAGAAACGACAAGGAACTAGGTTCTATAGATGAGGCACACGAGATGATGGTGTGGAGTTTAGCATGGCACCCTATGGGACATATCCTCTGCTCCGGATCTAATGATCACACAACGTATGTTAACACAAAAAGATATTTATCCTATGATCTGCCCAGACCGTTAGTGAATCAGTGTTGCAATTTCCAAGCTTCTGAAAGTGGTACTATCAAGTCGGATAAATCACAGCATTTGTTCCAACGGGAAATGAAATCTTTTTTCACCTTATTCCTTAAGGAAATTTTGGTCCAGGAACAGACCGGGTGATAAAATGAGAGACAGATACAACTTGAACACGATGCCAGTTGGAACATCGGAAGATATGTTAGAATATGGTATGTTATTGTTGCTACTCAATTACGAAAACAATTACTTCACAAAATATCGGTAAAAGGTATGCTGCTTAAGGCAGGTATCCCTAAAGACGGATTCTCTTGTACTATTTTTTTTTCACTGGAACCGAATACTATTTTTAACTTGTACTGAAAAGTTCAGTCTGAACTGTTGTATGGTTTTGAACGAATTGCTTTGTAATAATAAGTTCCTTTCAGATAATGATCTGACGCCCAATGCCAGTGTGATTCCCGGAATGGGTTTGGAGTATGGACTTCCCGAACATATGCTCAAACCTGAAGGTATGCTAATGTTACTTGTACTTGCACTACAGTCATAAAATGAGAACGATCTTGGTCATTGTTATACAATCACACTTCCTACCTTTATTATTTATTCAAGAGTAATCTCACAAATTCCAAATGTTTATATGCATGCATGAAAAGTGTTCATGTAAAGGGAATTACTGTTGTAGCTAAAATGGATTCACTTGGTCTTGGTGGAGCTATACCTGGTCTAGAAGATGATGATGCAAAGTCAAATGTAGGGGATGTTCTCAAAAAGAAAGTGCCCTATGCAAAACCAGTGCCAAAAATGTTCGAGGCAGCGTGGGAATCTGGTGTACAACCTGGCCCATTTGATAAGGATGCTAAACCACCAATAGGCCAACAAAGGCCGCCTCCTGGTATGTTTTTCTTTTCAAGAGCGGAACCAAAAGAAAAGTCATTTTTCAATGTTGTCTTAATGTGAGTACAGTAGAAACTGAACGTTCATTCATTTTGGAGAGACGTTGAACAAATAAATTACGATAATGTTCCTTTCTTAATTTGCTTAGGTGGGATGCCTGCACCAACGAACCAGGGACCTTCTCAGATGCCAGGGGCTCCAACAGGAAGCATGGGAAAAGGACCGCCTCAGGCAGCAGGCCCTCGTGGTCCCTTAAATCAAAATATGACCCAAGGAGGACCAGGCATGCCTGTTGGATTGGGCCGTGGTGGACCTCGAGGACCAGGGCCAATGATGCATGGTACACAACCAGTGCAACCAGGAGCACCTATGGGCCGGGGTGGACCAATGGGCCAACCTGGGGGGCAAATGGGGCCACCACAAGGCCATGGGCCACCAGGACAAAATCAACCGAGATTTCCCCGCTTTCGTCCTCCAGGTGGACAACAGGGGCCTCGACCACCGTACCAAGGAGCGCCCAATCAGCAACAAAATCAGTATAACCAGCAAGGCTGGAAAGACCAATATCAAGATAGTAATGATCACAGAAGGAGTGATAGCCAAGGTAGTGATTATAATCATCAGAGTAATTGGCAGGATGGTTCCAGTCAAGGCTATGATCAGGACAGAAATGGTAGATACGGTGGTCAACACTACGGAAAACCAGGTGGAAATGATTATGACTACGATGATCATTATAACAGAGGTTATAATAATGACTACGATAATAGAGACCAAGGCAACTGGAATAACCAAAACTATGGTAACAGTGACAGAGGTAGGAAACGCTCCATGACGGATACTTCAGGTGGATGGTCAAGTTCAGACTCTCAGGGTGGACCGCCTAAAATGAGACGGCCCAATGATGACGGTGGAATGCGAGGAGGAAGAGGTGGTCCAAGAGGAGGGCCTGGTGGCAGAGGAGGAAGAGGTGCCTCTCCTGGTGTCAGAGGGATGGGCGGCCGGGGTAGAGGAAGAGGCCGTGGAAGAGGCAGATAGTACTAATATCGACACCAATATTTTTGCATTTCAGTTGAATAATTTTTGCTTGTTAAACTTGTACACTTGTCCCCGGATATATCGATATTTTTGGTGCGGAAAAATAGCATCGATATAAGCGGGATATCGATATAAGCAACAAATATCTACATATTTTAATTTGACTGACTGCTCGATATAAGCGGGATATCGATATAAGCGATATCGATATATCCGGGGAGGAGTGTATCTCAGATTTCGATCTTTAAAATGCTATATACATGTATGTATATACCATTGCAACATCTTGCGTAATCGAAGTACAGTTTGAGCTTAAATATACAGAATATTTAAAATAATTTCATGTATTCCTCAAGATATATATTTCACTGGATTCACCAGGGATTAAGATTTCAGGCGTTTGAACGATTTAGCTGCCAAACTTACTGTACATGTATTGCATTCATTTTTCCAAGTGGATAATGAGGCGATACCTTTGAATTCACTGGGATCTGCGTTTGGTAATTAATAGAAATTGTCGATGATATGTGGTATTTTGCCTGTGATAAAAGACGCAACTGTACAGAAGCAAACAAGAAGACGTAGTTTATATTTTTTATTCAAACACAAAATATAAACATCCTGTGTTAAAATTCTTGGTTTCCAAGAACGGGTTTTACATAATTAACGTGAAAGTTTGCATAAATGCAGACTGGATGTAAAGCACCGAGGTCAAAGACGGACAATATTGTTGATAGTTTCACTGCACAGGTTTTTACCGGATATATGTACCTCAATTTCGAATTTCTCAAGGCAAGTTACTCGTTGACGAATGTATGTCTTGCATTACATATATAATGTCACTTTCATATTATAAATTGGGACATGTTACATTATAAATTGAGACATGTTACATATCAACATAATAAGTAACGTTATACAAAATGGTTATCAAACTGTTCTGACCAGGATTGCTAACAACGTTTTACTCTTGAAAACAATAAATTTGCCTTATAAAATATCGTGTTTTTGTTCTTTACGAGATTTTATTCACGGTCATAAAGGCTGCATACGTGTAATTGGAGATCAACTTTGCATACTTTTCCGTTTTCCAGTCAGAAAAAGTATTTACAACATTACACGTGTAATTACTCCTCGAGGTTTTGACGTTCTTTACAACATTCCACGTGTAATTACTCCTTGAGGTTTTGACGTTGTTGCTGACGCTAAACCTTCTTCGTGAATTTTCGTTTTTGCTATGTTGATTAGACTCTGCCAAATGAGAAAAACGTAAAGTCAATTAGTTTCATACAAAATGGGGTTTATTCCAACAATTGTGCAAGTATCGCGATTATCACCAGTTATCTCTGCCGAGCGGATGTATAGATTTAATACATGTCATTTGCATAAACTTTACAACAACAAGAGTTATGTACACACTTTATCAAGAAGTTTGGCCAAGTAACGTTATTTTACAAAAAAGGGACAAGTATTTCGAACAGATGGCCTGTATGACTATATCCGATGATAGATTAATCGTGGTAATGCATATGCTTCCAATTGTTCTTTGTCCTATTTTCACTGTGTTACGATTTGATGTCCTGTGGAATTTATCGGGGCCATCTACACTGCTCCCCGCTTATATCGATATCGCTTATATCGATATCCCGCTTATATCGATATTTTTTTCCACGCCAAATT
>JBCAUI010140426.1:0-18112 GCA_038406195.1 Haplosyllis anthogorgicola
TACCACCCCTGTGGGCCGGCCAGGATGTCTCGTTCACTGACATGGCTGTCCCACAGAGACTCCAGCACCTAGAAAGTCTCCATGTAGAAGCTTTGGTTTGAAATGAGCCATTCAGGACAGACATTTCACTAGCTCGCAATGAAAACATCCTAGACTGGGGTATGCGACATGGATTGCCATGGCTCAACTACCTTCCTTTTGAGGTCCGGTCTCAGGAGGCCATACAGGAGATGATAAACACTCGCACTTTTGGAGACTACCAAGACTCCGCAGAGCAACTGCCAGATGACTGGGACCAGGATCCTCACGTTGCACTGCTCCTGACAGTTGTTCAGTCCATTTCCGGCACCAAGAAGCACAAACACACCTATGCCATGGTGCATGTGCATGTATTCTCAGAGCAAACTAGATGGCTGATAATCGACGCATTGAAGCAACTCGATGCCATACATGCACTCAGCCAACCTGCACACGGGGTTTTGGTTCATACCGATAAAAAGACTTGTGCCGGCCAATGGCCGGTGGACAAATTTACCGGGAGTGCCATCCCCGTCCTGGTGCACTTTCTATCACACGAGGTGACTGTTGCATTGAAGCAAGGAGAGGGCATTCTGCCTCCCATGCTGCTATCCCAGCTGGTCGTGCAACAGATGAACGTAAACAAGGACATGTACGGCATCGTGCCTTTCGATACCTGGTCGGACTTGTCCAAGATGCCCCAGATGAAGGACACTCGACTTTCCACACTCCGCAACTGTGCTCCTGTATTCACGGCCTATCACGTTGACCCCGTTGACAACCTAGGTTCCAAGGATGATGTGGTGCAGGTCATAGGCATAACTGACAAGGTGCAGGACAAGATCGTCCTGGACATGGAACGACTTGACATCACTCAAAGCTCAAATTATGCATATGGCCTGCAGGATGGATACTCGCTCAACAATTGCAGATACATGTCTCCAGTTCACGACAATCCAGGTGCCCAATACATTTCTGTTTTTGAGGGCGACCTCCTTCTGGAGGATTATCGAGCTTGAATGTTGTACGACTTCCAAATGCAGGCATGCCGCCTGGAAGATCTCCGGCTAACATTCGAGTTGAATTCTGTTTTCGAGGATGAATCCAGGAAGACCATTGAGAAGATGCAGGAGGTTGTACATGGGCACCCCAATGTCACAGAGGATGAGCTCTTGAGGCTGATAGGAGATGCCGATGTTGCAGGGCGAAAGGCGACCAATGATGCTCTGAGTGCACGCATTGGAAGAGTTGGTGAAAGGTCAATCATCCTTACTGGATGCCATTTGCCGGGACATAATGGCTCACATGGGGATGGTGATGAGAGGCCTGGCTCTATCCCAGAAATACTCTTGTATGGGCGATCTCACCCAGGATTTGATAGAATGCGGGTTAGACTTTAAGCCTCTGCCATCGACCATCATGTATCCTACAGGGACTGCTCAGCCCATGCCAGGTGTGCAATCTTCTCATGGAGATAGGATGATCTTTGGCCAGTCTCTTGATGAGCTGTACGCCAAGGACAACGTTCCTGCTATGGTCAATGTCGCTGAGTCTGCAGACGAAGAAGATATCATGGTGGATGATGGGTCAGACACTGCACCTTCCACAACCACGACCATGCCTCCTCCTCCAACACCTTCTACGAGTGGCTACATGAGATTGTCCATGGTCATAGCCAGTTCTACTATGACTACACCGGTCATTTCTCCAAGATCATCCGTCAAACCTATACCTACTTACACTCCACACGCGTACCCTTCTCCTGGGATGTTCGGTGCTCCGGGTATGTTTGGCACCCCGAACACGCCTCGCCCACAGTTGAGCTTCCTGAATATTTTCAAGCAACTCGCGGGTATGACAGGTCAGAATCTGCCGGCCGCTAGCCCACAGAAACAACACTGTAGCCCACCAAACCTTCTGCAAGCTAAGAAGAGCAAACCCGACCAGGGTAGATCTCCAACCACTAAAGTAGAGGCTGAGTCTTCACACCAAGTCGAAGACGGGGGTGAAGAGGACGACGATGACGATGAGGAAGAAGACCCTTTTGCTGATGAGGAGGAGGACAATGATGAGGACATGGGTCATGCCCGTGACCGTGAAACCGAGTCCAAACCCGCTGGGGAAACGTCGGAGACGGAGGGCAGGAAAAAGAAAAAGAAGGTACCCGCAGAGACTGTCAAAACTGAGAAAGAGAAGAAGGAGGCCTCAAGAAAGGTGAAGAAGAAGGCTTCTGATGAGGCCAAAGCCAAGGCTTACACCGCGGCGGTCGAACTTCGACGACAATCGTGGGCTGTAGATGACACCGAAGCTCTGTTCTTCCACACCATACTTCAGAAGGATCCCACCTGGTCCAAGTCAAGGAAGACCACGGTTACTCATGGTGAGATTTGGGAGAACTATAGGCTTAGGCATAAGGCCAAGGTGCATTACATGGATGAAACTGGGAAAGATTGGCCCAGGTGGATTCAGAAGGCTGACGACCCTCTCGCTGAAATCATAGCAGCATCCAAGAAGCTGGCTAGGACCATCAAGAGGCTGAAGGAGGATGGGGAGTACCCGACTCAATATATCACGTACATTGGCATGAAGCCAGAAGATACAACACTCGACAAGCTCCTTATCCCTCCACACAACCATACTGTGCTGTCTTCTCACAAGCTCACAAGTAAGGCTGCAACCTGACACTGTTTCTGCCCATTCTGCTCATACATCAATGTGAACTATGACACTTATGCCACCCACATCCTTGCTGAGCACTACCGGTGTGTCTTGATGTGCAGACGCTGCAAGGTGAAGCTGCTCAACACAAATGGGCACACCCTGATCTCGGTGTGGAGAAGCCCGCAGAGCCTCAGGGACCATCTGACCCAGGTCCATCCTGATGTCGATAACAAGACACCGGAGCCGAGTTGCATCACTCGCCACACTTAGGTGACCTTAGGTCACCAGGCAGCGAGTGTTCTCTGCCTCTCTCCGGTTTTGCATCCACATCAGCGATGTTCTTCTCATCTTCACAGTGTCTTAGTATCCTAGTGTCCATGTACCTGGAATTACTCTGGTGATAGTCACTATTAACTGACTACATGAACTGATACCATAAAGTGTTCTTAATTGTTAAATGCTCAAGTTGTGTTAAGTAGTTTTTAGCAGCCATGGGCCACCTATCTTACTCATATTTTTAGATGTTAAGGTTTTATGAGGGTTGACGACTCCTCTTTTTATATCATTTACACATTTACACATTCTTAGTCAACTTTGAACATTTAGTATTCAGACCAAAGATCAAATACATTATCCAAGCTGTTTTACATGTAACCGTTTTAATGCAATAAACTGTTGTTTTTCTCAGGATCTGCATGTTGTGTTGTATGTCAATCATGCTTCCATCATAGAGTAGATAGTCGACCAAGGTCAATAACAGAGATAAACATTTATACATTAAGTAACAAAGTAAACTTGTAACAAATTTTATGGAAACATGGCTATGTACAAGAATCGGTAATCGTTGCATGCAGCCTAGAGAGACATGCTCTCTTCAGTTTAGTGTAGGGGTGGGAGAAGGGTATGGAGCCCGAAGGCTCTCACCAGTGCCGAAAAAGTTTCATTCCGGTACCCAACTTGCCTGGTGTCCGGGCAGGCTTGCGTGTCTGCCTACATTGGTCCCTTTCCCCCCACTGAAGTTCAGAGCCACCAGGCACTGGTCATGCTAGCGAAAGGTTCAAATTGGGCAGCCTTGTAGGTGACTATCCTATTTTGAGTTGGCAGTGAGTTCCTCTCATCAGGATATGGTCAACCTCAGTCCATTGACTGAGCTCCTCCTTATCCCCTTGGCTAACATGACTGGTGGTTCCTGTCAAATGGGTTCAACTTTGGCTTAGTCAACATCTCCTTCAGCCATGTCACCTGAGGTCATAGTGGACTTAACAGCTTCACTAGAGTCGGGTACTGGGTCTGTGGAGACGGGTGCTTCACCTTTCACCCACAGGATGGGTCTATATTGCCCATAAATCCATGCCCCAGGTGCAGCTCTGGGTAGCTCAGGAACCATAGCCCAACCACATTGCTCTTGTGGCTTACATTCTGCATCCTCAATCGGATTTTCTACCTTGGGGTTTGTTGTCATGAGGGTCATAAAGTGAACAAAGATTTGTCCGTCCAGTGGAAATGGGCTCATATCTGCCCCATCACTAGGTTCTGCAGCAGAACAGATGAAGAGCAAGCAATTTCGATGGGCAACCTTCACCTTGCCTGACCCATCTTTGATCTTGTACACTGGGAGGTCTTCTGCGATTTGGCCCTCGACGATGTATGGGGTATCACCCCATTTATCCTTTATCTTGTGCTTGCCCACGTATGCATCAGTTTGCATTAGGACTATGTCCCCTGACTGTAACACGGCCGAACCTGTGTTTTTGTCATAATATCTCTTCTGTCACTCAGCCTCCCAGGCCTGGGCATTGCGAGCCTCCTTGAAGGCAATCTTCAAGTGGTCCAAGAGGGTAGCGACATATTCAGGTACTCGCCTAGGCTTCAGGGCTCCCCTTATCATCAGCAAGTAGAAGTCTAGGGCGAGCCGAGGTCGGTGTCCAAACATAAGGAAGAAAGGGCTGAAGCTGGTGACGTCTGCCCTCGTGGCATTATATGCCTGGATGACCTCAGCCAAATGGTCTTCCCATTTGAGCTTCTTCTTGCCTGACAATTTTCCTATCATCCTCATGATCATCTGGTGCATTCTCTCCACCTGACCATTTGTCTGGGTGTGATAGGCGCTGGTGCGGCATTTCTCGACTCCTAGCAATTTGCATAGTTCCTCGATGATCACACTGGTGAAACAAGTTCCTTGGTCACTGAGGAGCCTGGCCAGGGCTCCAAAGTGTGCAATGACCTGTTTGTATAGCACATCGGCTACCGTACGAGCTGTGTAATTATTAGTCTTGAATGCAAATGCAAACCTGGTGAAGTGGTCAGTGAATACCAACACGGGTATCACCTTAGGTTGCTGGTTGAGTGCTACTGGTTGCTCAATACTTGTAAAGTCCACATGTAGTAATTCAAAGGGAGCTGTAGCATAGATCGGTATGAGTGGAGCTTTTACACTCCGAGCTTCAAATTTGATGCATCTCTGACATCCTCTAACTGCTTTGCAGGTTTGCTTAGTTATACCCAGCCACCAGAATGGTTCTCTGAGTAGGGACAATGTACGCTCTTGTCCTTGGTGCCCTGCATCCTGGTGACAGCCATCAATTGCTCTTTGGCGGTACGCGGTCGGGACGACAAAGTCTCCGCTCTGGTTCTCCCTTGGGCGTGCACTTGACATAGAGATACCTGTTGATTTACACCAGGTCATCCCTTTGTTTCACATATGCCTGGCCCTCCGGGGTTTTAGAGTCATCACCTAAGGCTGTTGCCAGGGGTCCGACCTTACCGCCAAGAACCCAGCCAGCTACCTTGCTCAGAACAGGGTCATCCTTCTGGGCTTGCTGCCAGTCAACTCTGTCTATTGCCTGATACTTGGCCATACGGGCCGTCAAGCGTAGAGCATCCCCAACATTGGTCGGGTATTCTGACTCAGATTCCCAGGAGTAGTCAGCCTCAGTCTGAGATAGATGGGCTTGTACGTACTGTGTGACCAGGGGTGCATCGGCCTCTGCCCTCTCAGTGCTGCTGATCATAGCGCCATCCAGTAATGCTTTAACGTTGTCACTGTCGAGATGGACGGTGTCAGCCAATCCAGGTTCACCCACTCATCGGCTTCCTCCCGGTACTTCTCTAGTTCCTCATCATTCAACTGGCTGTCTTTCTCTAGTCAACTTAGCACATCAGCCACAACATTCTGGGTACCCTTTACATACTCCAGGGAGAAATTGTAACTTGCCAATGCTCCCACCCACCGATGTCTGGTAGCATCGAGGTTAGGCGTGGTCATGACATAGGTGAGCGGGTTGTTATCTGTCTTCACCTTGAAGGGTATGTGCATGAGGTATTCCTTGAACTGCTTGGTGACCACCCAAAGCAGCGCCAAGAATTCAAGTTTACTCGAGTGGTAGTTCTTCTCCGAATCATGGAGTGTGCGGCTCGCATACACTATGGGGTGCCATTTACCATCACCATCCTGTTGTTGTAGGTCAGCCCCGAGGCTGACCTTTGATGCGTCAGTGTGTAGCAGGAAAGGTCGATCAAATCGGGCAAGTTGTAGGACAGGTTCCTTCATCAGGGCACCCTTCAGGTCCTTGAAGGCCTGCTTGGCTTTCTGCGACAAGGTCACAGGCTCCTTCTTCTTTGTTGCCCCGGGACCTTGGAGGTAGTCCGTGAGCGGCTTTGCCTTCATTGAGAACCCAGGTATGAAGTGCCTGTAATGTCTGGCGAGGTTGGTGAAGGACCTGATCTGAGTATAGTTGGTAGGTTCTTTCACTCTCTGAATAACTTCGATGTTGGTCTCACTTGGTTGGATTCCATCTTTGGAAATACGATGGGCAAGATAGATGATCTCGGGTTGAAAGAAGCTGCACTTGGATAGTTTCAATCTTAGGCTGTGAAGTCGCAGTCTCTCAAATATGGCCCGTAGTCGGACTAGATGATCTTTTTTAGTCGTCGAGTAGATGATAACATTGTCTAGATAGATCAAGCAGAAATTCAAGTTCAGCTCACCCAAGACATTCTGCATACACCTTTGAAAGGTCGCTGGTTCATTGCAGAGACCAAACGGCATTCACCAGCATTCGAAAAATCCAAGGTTACCTACAGTGAAGGCCGTGTACTTTCGGGACCCAGGTACCATGGGCACCTGCCAGAAGCCCAAAAGGAAGTCAATGCAGGAAAAGATGGTTGCCCTTTGCAGGTTGTCTAGAGTCTCCTGTATTCGGGGTAGTGGGTATGAGTCCTTCTTCGTGTGCTTATTAAGCTTTCGGAAGTTGATGCAAAACTGCAACCCACCGTCCTTCTTGCACACTAACACAACCGCATTACTCCATGGGCTGTCACTAGGGGCTATGGTGCCAGCCTCTTGCATAGCCTTTAGGCATTCTCAAACTTCCTCTACCATGTGCGGGGGTATGTGTCAAAATCGTTCCTTGATGGGGGTCTCGTTGTTGACCACAATCTCATGCTCAACCACCTCAGTGCAGCCCAGCTCAGTGGAATCTAGGGCAAATATGTCCGAGAACTCCCGAAGCAGGGCTCATGCCTTCTTGGCCAATAGCGGAGGCCAGTTCTCAAGCTGAGACAGGTCAAGCTTCTCCATTACCTTGTCTTTTCTTTCTTCCTCACTGAGCCCAGCTATGGTTGGAGGTGGCTTGATGCCAAGCTCTTCATCCAGCTTAGTCACCATGCCGGGGAGGACAAACTTGTCGGGTATTAAGTTCCCAGCAGCTATCCTCACCAATGGGGACCCTTGTGGTATCGATTGAGACACTGCCATCACATTCTCAAGGATGAGGGGGACCTTCTTCAATCCTCATTTCAGGGTGGAATAGGATGACCAGAACCTTGTCCCCAATGGTAGTCGCCCATTATCTCATAGCAGCTCTGAAGTGATGTTCAGCTGTCCCTTGGTTATGGTAGTCTTCATTCTACCTTTCACTATTGTCTTCTGGAAGGGAGGTAGGTGTATGTCTGAACCCACATACACGAGCTCCTCAAATTCTAATGGGTCATCTTGCATGGCCTTTATTTCAGCTTCAGTCAGCTCCAATGATGACTGGTTTACATCTTTGATGACATCGGCCACAGCTTCACAAGGCAATTTCTTCTTGGCTATCTGACCTTTGGCTCTCCTGGCTACAGCTCATCTAAGGATATGTCGGTGAGCCCTCACAAGCAGCAAGATGCGGGCTTTGGCCCACGGCACTGCTAGCCTGTCAATCTCACTCTCTCGGATAACTTGCACCACTCGATCCAAGGTCAGAGTTCCAAGAAGCATGGGAACTCTCTTGGCAAACTCGGTGTCACTTTTAAGTACCAGGGTGACTGTATCTTCATTGTACCCCTATACTGCATCTACCTGTACTTGAACAACTACATACCCGACCACGTTGAAGCGGGATTCACCTATCCCATCTATGGAGGATGAGCAATCCCCACCAAGAAGGTTGGAGAGTGGGTATATGGGGAGATTCTGGCATTTTCCATAGCCAGGCATTATCAAATTGACATTGGCCATGGTATCCAAGATGGCATGACATGATTCTCCATTCACTCTGATGCGAGCGATGTTGTCACTACCCACCCATCAGCCTATAGCATTGTCGTTCAAGCAGGGGGATTCTCTTGTCTGCCAGTTTAGTTGGAGCTCTCTGCTGCCGGATGATTGGTGGCAGTTTGTGGAGCCTTGTTGACTTTTGGCAGCTTTGCAGGCTTTGGGGTCGAGCTCCCTGCTTGTGTGAGCCCCCCTTCATGTTTAAATTTAGCTTGCATAACGGGTCGTATTGTGTACCTTTGAGAGGACAGCTAGCGTACAAGTGTTCAGGGATGTCACACCCAAAGCACAACCTCTCCTTGTTCTGGTAAGCCATTGTGCCTTTGGCCAGGTGGGCTGCAACATCGCCCAGGCCCAACGAAGCCAGAGCACCAAAGGTTCTCTCGGCTTCCGAGTCCACCTCGGATTCTGCAGAAGATCCCGATCCAGATTCCACCTCAGCGTCAGGTTGGCCAGAGGCCATCTGACCTCGGGGATACGGATTTGAGTTGTGGTTGTGGCAGTCTCCATATTTCTCACTGAACTTTGGATTCTGGTGGTAAGTGGGGTCCGGCTTATGACGCGTCCTCAACCCGATGTTACTCTCGTGCCTGCACATGACTTCTACAAAGTTGTCGAAGCTGTAGTTAGTCACGGTCTCCTGTAGAAATGCCAAAGGCATTCATAGGTCATCTCAGACCGTGGAAGAATCGATCTCTACACATACTGTCAACTTCACCTTCAGTCCATCGATCAGGGAAAAACTCATCAGTCAACTCTACCATGTCGCTGACCCTCAAGACATAGGCCTGTATGGACTCTCATTCCTTTTGGCGGATATTGTAGAGATCTCTCATGTGAGCATCAATGTCGGTGGATATTTTGAATTTCCCATTGAGCTTCTTGAGTATCCCAAGGACCATGGTCTGCTTTCACAGACTTAAGACTCCTCTTAACTTGGTTATCACATTCATGACAGCGGATGTGATGACGGATTCACGGTACCCATTCCTCAAATGGTACGTGATCGAACCCTTCCACATTAGGTACTCCTCGGGAGTACTGTCAGGCTCTAAATTATTAAAGGTCAACTTGCCCATGTGACCATTGCTATTGCTTCTATCCCACCAATGGCGTCTAGCAGGCCGACTAGCCTGGCTGGCTGTGGTGGCTCAACTGACAGCAGAGGTATCCGAGGTGACAGAATCACCTGAATCAGACTCCTCATCACCTCAACCAGGGGATGGCTGATTTCAACCCCTCCTATGACTGGATTTAGTCTTAGCTTTTTTGGGCCCTGCACAGCCTTTGGCAGTCTTTCTGGGCTTGCATGGAGAAGTTACAGAGGTGGTGGGTGGTCATCCCCGGCCTCTGATCTTTGTGGGTTCAACAGGTGTGCTGGTGCAGGCTTGGTCAGCCCCTGGCCCTACCAAAGTGTCATCATCATCTGAAGAGTAAGGTCACTCACTCAATGTCAGCACTCTCCATCGTGATTCCCTACTCTCCTCCTGTTGTCGAGCTTGCTCCCTGTCACATCTGTGACACTCTTCTCTATCTCTAGCTAGAGTCATGGCCCATGCAACCTGTTGTCGGGCTTGTGATATGAGTATCGGGGTAGCCTTCAGCTGAATCTGGTGCCCGATCCAGATTCTCCAACTGGTACTGAGCCTAATGGAACACCCCATCAGCCTCTTCAGGGGTGAGGCCCTCATTTAGTATGCGCCTTCTGAAGAAGAGCATGGCTACTGAGTCATCTATGAGGATTGTCTCATAGATTTCGGGAACTTCGGTCTTCAGTAGATCCTCGATTATGGCTGCACTCCACAGATGGCTGACTGGGGGTCGGTATTCACCATCAGTACATACCTCCAGAATCTTGATGTGAAGGGTGAAGTGTGGGGTGGCAAGCCCGAAGGGCAACAGTCTTCCCGGGTTTTTCTTTCATGGTCAGTATGCCATACTTGCCTTGGAACTAGAAGCCCCCAAGGCAGGTTTGGCTTGGTTCGCTTGGTTGATGTCAGTCTGCTCTGCAGTGGACATGGCCCCTACTGGGGTTACAAGTAGTTCAGGTGGCTCAGAAGCTGCTGTTTCTGTGGTTTCTGCATTCTTAGTTGCGTGGTTGGTGGGGGTCCCTTCCTCACCAACCTGGGGAGTGATTTTGGTCACACTCTCCGGGTTCATCATTCAGGTTTTGGCTAATAATCATTTGGTTTGGTGAAGTTTGTATGGTGCCAGGGCCAGGTAAAAGAAGAAAACAAGTGGATACAGCTACCTCATGTAGTTGAAGGTTGAGCAATCTCCTGATTTAGCCACGTACAGACAGACTTTGAAGCCTCAACCAGGGCAGCCCAAAGGGTCACCACAGACAGAGAGACCCTATTCATCTAATGGCGTTTATGGTGTAGGTCACGACCTATTGTGGTCGATCTTGACCACTCAACCGGACTGTGTGGACAACTTGGGCCCACCCAGGTATGCCAAGTTTATGTCACAGTACCTCCTAATGTCAGAACCAGACTAACCAGTCCTGGGTGATGTCTCAGGTGTAGTCAGGCTGTGACAGCACCCCAACTACCCTTGCTGTATTTGGGTGTTCCCTAGTCAGCAGGTGATCCCGCCTATTAGATTACTTTGGGGAATTATTCTTGACCATGGTGGTAGCTATCTGGGCTTGCTCAAAGCTGACTACAACTAAGATTACTTGAGCTCATTGAGAGTCGAGTCAATGACATGAAAATAAAAGAAAGACTAGTCGATTACGATTAGAAATGTCCCGCACTGGAGCAGTGACCTGGGGTGTGAGTGGTCGGGTTAGATGTTAACCCTAGGAGTCACCAGTGCAGACTGCCCCGAAGTCAGGTCAACCTCATATTTTATAGGAATTTGGACCATGCTTAATGATGTAAGAGGTGGTCATGTGACAGACACTGTGATGTCATAAGAATGACAATGTTCCAATGGCATCACAGTGGCCGTGCATGCATAACCAACTCTAGTCGACTAGTAGTCAATGTGGGTAGGCCGACCACAGGTTGACCAACGGGGAACCTGACTAACCCAATAAAAGGCCAAAAAAGGGCCCAGAAACACTGGGAAAGGACAGGGAACCAGGTTGCAGGGTTGTAGGGTGTGACATATATATAGCAATAAAAGGACTTGTGATCCAATGGAGAATGGACTGAGAACTCTTGTGATGTGTCATGTAAAATGCATGTAATGTGTAAAGGTATCATCATAAAGGAAAAGAGATTTCACAACTTCACTGGCATAAGAACCTTAATGATCTGTGAACATGTAAGTGCCAGCAAGGTACAGGACATTCCCCTAGCCAAGCGCACATGTAGCCCATGATGTCTATTGCTTGCAACAGCAGAAAACCTCAGACGAGCTCTCTCGGTACCACATCCCCATATCGAAAGCACAGGGGGCACGCCCACGTGGATCTTCTTAAGGCAAGTGCGAAAAAGCTGGAGCACTCCAGAATGGGAGCAGGCCTCCAGCATAACTTCACCCATGACATACATCAGTACCAACCAAACCCCATGGGTTAGAATACAAATGTCAAACACCAGGCCGAAGAATTTCGTTATTTTCCACTGATTCTTCCCATTAATTTGCGATTCTGCCATCTATAACGTGCGATTCTGCAGTGGTGCCATCTGTAACGTGTTGTTGAGGCAGGATCTCCTTATTATTTCTGAATGCAACGCAAGCAATGTAGATGTACAGAAAAAAGGAGCCCACAAGAAAGCCGTTTAAGAAAAATACCAGGATTATGACCTGCGCCTTCTTGTCTCCCAGTACAAAAAGCAAGACAGATGCTTAAAAACGCTCCAGAGCGATGTAGAAAATACTCCAACTGTTCTGAAGGCTTCCAGTCATGGCTGTAACTACCAGCACAAATTTGCCCAATTTTCCACCCTGGCGTTACCGTCAGCCCTGTGCACGATGTTAGCCTCAGCATTGCGTTGAGGATCAGCGTTGTACCGTTCATGCAATCCGCAGCGGCAAGGTTGACGATGACGATGTTCATTGTCGTTCTCAGAAGTTCGTTTTTGATCACACAGTGGATAGTAAGAGAATTTCCAATGATGGCCAAAAGTCCGAAAAATATTCGCACACAGTCTAGTGCAATCGGAGTACTGCCCAAGCTGGTGGTGCTATTATCACTGTTTGTCAAATTTTCCTTTGAAGTATTATGTCCTTAAATGGTCACAAATTCAGTTGTTGTTTTTTTAATGTGCCTTTTAATTGAGCCACAAATTTCTTACTTATTTTACATAAATACTTACTTATTTTACATAAAACTTACTTATTTTAGCGAAACACCAGACGTTGATTATATAAATTCAGCACTGTCATGGTTAACTTATTTGACAAAAAAGAACATAGTTCAATTCAATTCCATAACTTTGATTTCGATTTTCAGTATTATTAACCTTCATCTTCAAAATTCCAACTGGAATTTGTGCCTGACAATAGTCGGTGATTTTATTATTTTACTTACCTTTGTCGTAAAAATGCATGTGCCAGCCAGTGATGCCGACATTTGTTCAGAGTTCAAATTCAGTTGACGGAGGATCAAATTTCTGCCAGTTCTGGAACAAGAGAAATTCAAAAGCACAGCCTGGAACACTGGTGGATCCAGGATTTCTCGTACGGGGGGGGGGGGGCGCCAACCTTGGGGTGTCTCAATTTTTACCCACTTTTAACGCAATAATCGCCAAAAACTGCATGAAAATGGGTCATTTGTATTTTGAATGTCCATGCAAAGGTCTTCATTGCAGGAAAGACCCGAATGGAATTACTCAAATATGCACGGGCTGTCTTTTATATAGCCTCCAGAGAGCTGAAAAGTGGCATTTGATCAAATACAACTGCCATTCACACCTTTTGCAATTAAGAACAATGTGTTGTCAAACATGTCAAGCACAGTGCATAGATCATTTAGTTGCCACTTGGGGAGGGGTTTTACTTATTTTTGTCTTCCTGATTACTAACAATGGAACACCAGCTTTAATCAGCAGAAACTCATTGGCGTGCTCACAATTTGTACTGCAATGCACAGACTATGATGCATGTAAGTGGGACAAGTCTAACTGTAAATTTACTAATGAGTCTGTTGGGCCACAGTTGGTTAACTTGCGTTGCCAATTGCTGGGAGTTTTTTGGTCCATATTGAGATAAGTCTATTGAAAGAGCTATTGGTACCATTGTCCTCAGGACATGAACTCTTGATGCAGCATTCTCGCCTAGACATCCAGTGTGGGAAATTCCTTTTGAAACTTCATGGCAAGACATCGAAATACAATCTATAAATTTATTTTATTAATTGCAGCAAGTAAACTTTATATTGATATAATGCAGCAAACCAATCGTATAAGACTCGATGGCTCAGTGGTAGCATGTTTGATTACGCATAAGGAGGTACCCTGAAGCTTCCACGACGTAGCAGCCGACGGTAGCACACTCGCTTGACGATTGGAATTGTACCAAGTGCCTCAGTTCGAGCACCACTGCTGCTTGCCCTCCTCTTCCAGCATGAGGATTGGCCTGAAGGTGAGCCTGCCATATACATGCTTACACACTGTACACCCCTATTGGCGGAAAAAGCAGGTGCAGCAGCAGGTGTGACCTTTGGGATTACCACATATAATGCAAGAAAGAGTGCAGGAGAGAGATCCACTGTGGCTTCATAACCCATGGGGTTTTAAATGAAGTCCAAGAAAGAGAAAATTAAAGGGTTACATGGAGCATGCTAACTTCACGACTGTTGCTATGGACATGACGTCATGTAAATCTTGTTTATGATGTCATTTGGCATTTGAAAGGAAAGGAGTTCCAAATTTAATTTCAGTGATTTTTTGTCTAAGGAAACTTTCATAAAACTTTGAAAGTAATATATGTATAGATGCGTGTCTGTGTGTGTGTGTGTGTGTGCATGCATGTACACATGCATGCATGTGCACACACATGTGATCAGCTCAAATGTGGACCATTTGAAAGCCCTTGATCTCCCGATTCCAAAAATATAAAAATCATGTAAATCAGATAAGTAGAAGTGCCATTTTGAGCTCCATGAAGTTTCCATAAAATGGGCTGTGCCTCTGTGTGCAGACGCACTGTGCCTCTATGCAGATGGGCTGTGCCTCTGTGCGCAGATGCACTGTGCCTCCATGCACAGGTGGGTTGTGCCTCTGTGCGCAGATGTGCTGTGCCTCCATGCACAGATGGACTGTGCCTCTGTATGCAGATGTGATGTGCCTCCATGCACAGATGGGCTGTGCCTCTGTACACAGATGTGCTGTGCCTCCATGCACAGATGTGATGTGCCTCTGTGCACAGATGCACTCTGCCTCCATGCACAGATGTGCTGTGCCTCTGTGTGCAGACATGCTGTGCCTCCATGCACAGATGTGCTGTGCCTCTGTACGCAGACGTGCTGTGCCTCCATGCACAGATGGGCCGTGCCTCTGTGTGCAGATGCACTGTGCCTCCATGCACAGATGTGCTCTGCCTCTGTGTGCAGATGTGCTCTGCCTCCATGCACAGATGGGCTGTGCCTTTGTGTGCAGATGCACTGTGCCTCTATGCACAGATGGGCTGTGCCTCTGTGTGCAGATGCACTGTGCCTCTGTGTGCAGATGCACTGTGCCTCCATGCACAGGTGGGTTTTGCCTCTGTGCACAGATGGGTTGTGCCTCCATGCACAGATAGGCTGTGCCTCTGTGTGCAGACATGCTGTGCCTCCATGCACAGATGGGCTGTGCCTCTGTGTGCAGACATGCTGTGCCTCCATGCGCAGATGTGCTGTGCCTCCATGCACAGATGTGCTGTGCCTCTGTGTGCAGATGTGCTGTGCCTCCATGCACAGATGGGCTGTGCCTCTGTGCACAGACACGCTGTGCCTGCAGATGCACTTAACTGTCAGGATTGTGTAAAATTACCACAAACTCATCACTTAGCTACCTGTGTTCAGGTAGCAATCAGTTACCCCATAAGTGGACCTTGGTCCAACGAAACAATAAATAAAAAATAAATAAAATGGACGATGGAATTATTCCTTACAGCTCTTATACGAAGGCGGAAGAAAAAAGAACCAATCCTCTGGGACACACAACTGCTCAGTTAAAGCCACTTGTAACAAGAGATGTGTGTTGACTCTCTGCTGGCCGGTACTCAAGAGAATACCCAGGACGTGCTGCACGCATCGTGCAGATGTGCGTGCAGCTGTCAATGTGTAGCTAAAGGGCGTTTCCATAAATATTCCAAATTTTAACGTTGCCTGCACTCTTACTAGCTTGCATGCGGTGATCCTGAAGGTCACATCTGGAGCGACACTTGCCTTTTCCACCAATAGGGGTGTACACTTGTACACGATATGGCTGGCTGGACTCCTTTCACATGCATCAGCCGGTCAAAAGGCCTTTATTACAATACGCCTGGCCAAAAGCAGAATATCAAGGCTCTTCCACAACAGTAGAGTACAAAGTATGACATACAAAGCGCAATTTTATATCTAAAATTATGTGATGGTGTGCTGAACTGCAATGGTAAAGCAAAGGAGATTTCTGCAGCCCCACAATTGTGGCAGCACCTGACAAGCTGAATATAAATGGATATTGTTATAATGAAAATCAAAGCGAAAGTAGGACAAACATTTCGCTAATTTCCTGCACTGCTGAGTCCCACGGTCCAGATCTCAGAACATTCTCTCAGGCTAACATCGCAACACGAGAAACATGAACAGATAACAATAAAATAATTAGCACCTCTGGAGGCTGTATTGATACCAGGGTAACAGAATAAATTATATTCCATACCAGGTTTTGCTTATTTCTTTTACCTGCTCAATTAGGCAGATTAAGCAGGGAATTTAGATACACCATTATCAGTAAATTAGAATGCCAGTGGCTTCCCATAGTCTTTGTTATTTTGTTCTTCTTAGTTATTTATCTATCTATATATTTTTTCGCTTGTAATAGCAAGCAACTTGTTCCTTTAAATGAAACTTTACCTGTGACTTCAACAATCGATTTGAAATTTGGCTACATTTAGCTTATCGATCAGTAGCGGGTCTAGGGGGAGGGGGCTTGGGTATTGGGGAGGGGGCTTTAGGGACCCTGCCCCCCGACACCTGTAAAATGCATTTAATTTAATATGGCCCTAAGTATTTCAAGTCATTGCCCTCCCCCGGTCGAACAAATTTCTAGTTCCTCTACTGCGATCAAAGTATTTTATCGTGATAATGAATTATCGATAAAAGCGGAGACCCCTAGTGAAAAAAAACATAATTGTCTTTTGTTTGAGGGCTTACTATTAAAACCGCAACTTGCCTCTTTGACTGATGGTCTTCCTCTCTGATTTTCAGTACAAGTCTCTTCTTCACACAAATTCAGTATACAGAAATCGTATCCTTTTGGAAACGAACAGAACAAAGAAGAGAACGAAAGAATTTCACGTTGTGCTTTTGATGGTCTTTTATTGAACTTCTGATACGAATTTCGTGTTCTGCTGAACTTCTGCGATTTCCACACATAAATAAAAGGGTTCATGCAAAAGTTCAGTCCCAAAATTACAACGGCCATAAATGGCATAATGCCAGAATGTGAACAAGAAGAGATTTGTTTTGGAGGTAGGGTGGACCATAGCATGCAACTAATACACACCAAGTACAGTGGCCATTAGTGATTTTCCACTGCGCCCTCTGGTGATCTCTCGTTTCAGCTGTGGTGCCATCAAAAGCTTGTGGTTGTGGTACAATTTCCCTGGATTTCTTGTAAGCTGTAAAACCAATAAGAGAACATAGAACAATAGTTCCCGCGGATAGAACGATACAACGTCTTGCCACTATTTAATCATATTTGTCATTGGCGGATCCAGGATTTCCGGTACGGGGGGGCGCCCGGCCCGTAGAGGGGCGGGGGGAGCGCCAACCCAATTTTCACCTATTTTTGCTCAAAAATCGGGAGAGTTCATGACCTTCACTTCAAGTTTTGTTTGTTTACATTTTCTTTCCACTGGGTTGACATGAACCCATTCCAGTTCACACTCATTCAGTCTGTACAATAGCTGATTACTACAATTACAATCTTTTTTTATTATGTGTGAAATCTGACAATAAGACAGAATTAGAAGGTCAGGCCAAGTTGTAAACATTCAAGGACAAACCTCTCAATCACTAATGAATGAGGAAAACTATCCAATGAAATCCAGACCAGGTCTGCACAGCACAGTAGGACCACCCAGTGTAAGTGCATTTCATTAAAAAATAAATCGTATTATTGGTGGCCCTATGAAAAAGGATATAGAATCGTTCTTACGCTTGCGTATGACGTTGCAATTCGCAGCACTGACAAAGCCACAGAGAACGTCCATGTTAACAGGAGAATGATGATCACACGTCTCTCTGTTATTTGATCTCTCATTACAATTATCACAATTACTAGGTGGAACCCGTCCTTTTGACAGTTACCAAAGGGAATCTTGCTTTTGCCATGTGCTTTTGTTGACTGAAACTAATGAGGGTCTCCCCTGAGGCATCATTTACATATTAATGGTAAAATGCCAGATGGTAAAACGCCAAATGGTAAAACGCGAAAATAATTAATATTACTAGTAATATTGGCGTTTAACTGATCCGAGTACCAATCATGTTACTCTGAATAACAAGGAACAAACTGTATAAACTTGAATGTTTTATTGATTACAATTACAATTACAACAAAATACTTAAACAACATTGATATAAAATGACTAAATTTGCCCCTATCTGACTATTTCCCCCTTTCCCCTGGTATGGTAAAGCTGCAATACATAAATAACAATGATTAGAAACTTTTAACCTAGTACACTATTCCATCACAAACCCTCCCCACACACACACACCTATACCCTTTATGCACTAGAACAGCTGACTAG